>CM021102.1:52065884-52078247 GCA_007115665.2 Sequoiadendron giganteum
AAATGTTATGTTGATCAAAAGTTATTAAAATAGTAAAAAACATTGATATTTAAAGTTTATAAACCAATTCCATCATAAATTAATTGAAAAATAGAAAAACTAATTCAATTGTAAAAAAAATTACATATTTGAAATCTGCATTGTCTCATCTAAAATGGGTTTTAATTTCGTTAAAAAATTTTGCAAAAAAAGTCGTCAGCCATATGTCCAAACTTGATTTTTTCCCCTAACATTGTTAGAACCTTCAAGTTGCAGGTCAAACCAGCTTGAAGGCCTAGGTTCGAACTCCCAATGCTTTTCCTGAACCAAAATCCAAAGCAAAAACCCGACCACAAGGCCAAAAAAAATTCAAATTAAAAAAAATGGGATCCCGATTTGTAATCGAGATCCCATATTTAAAGATACAGGATCCCATTTCAAACTCGGGATCCCGTATTTAAAGATACAGGATCCCGTTTTAAACTCGGGATCCTGTTTCTTTAAATTAAATCCGGTGACCATTGACAACGGAACGAGATCCTGTTTAGAAATAGAATTTTGTTCTGCTGTCAACGGTCACCCGATTTAATTATAGGAAATGGGATCCCGTATTTAAAAAATACGGGATCCCGTTTCCTTGTCAACTGTGTTTTTTTAAATACTGTCAATTTTTATTGTGAAGTCTGCAACTTCACATGTACGGCCGAGAACAGTAAAATTGCTCTATTTTTTTCATTGAGCATTTTTTTTACAGGTGGTGACTTGCTTTTTTGATAATTTTTTTCAAAGGAGGCATGAAGAAATTAGTTTTAAAGTAGAATTGTGCTAGTTTTCTACTTGTTTTGAGGAACACAAGAGGAAACATTTAATCCTTTTAGGTCTTCAACTTCCAATTTGAATCGGATTTTTTGAAGAATTTCACTATTTACACTCATTTGTGCTTGAGAATTTTATAATCATGGGAAATAAATTTCGTAATAAGAGGAAGAAGACATTGACTCCTGAAGAAATTGAAGCAAACAAAGAAAAGGAGAGATAGAGACAAAGAGAAAGAAGAATGAGAATTAAATCAATGAATGATGGGGCAGCATCCAATTCCATAACTATTGAAGATGCAAACATAGAGGAGACCATGGTTGTAGATGAAGCAAATTTGCAAGAAGTCAATTTGGAGAAGAATATGATTATACAATCAAGTCCTACTATATCTTCAAATCCCTCTTTCAATGCTATGGATAATGTTTCAATATGCACAAATCCAGGTACATCTTCAAATCCACATGTTAGTGAATTTGTAAATTCGTATGTAGAAATTTTAGAAGATGCTGGACTTAACGATGTTGACATTGATAATATTCAAAGAGATGAAAATTTTATAGAATTTGTTGAAAATGATAGTGAGAATGATCCTTTTGTTGAAAATGAAATTGAGAATAATCCTGTTATTGAAAATGAAAACAAAAACCGTTTTGTTGATGTAAATGAAAATGAAAACCGTTTTGTTGATGAAAATGAAGATGAAAATGTAAATTGTTTTGAAGTTGAAAATGAAAATGAAATTGAAGATGAAAATGTAAATTGTTTTGAAGTTGAAAATGAAAATGAAATTGAAGATGAAAATGAAGATGAAAATGTAAATCGTTTTGAAGTTGAAAATGAAAATGAAAATGAAGATGAAAATGAAGATGAAGATGAAAATCTAGAATGTGATGTTGAATTTAATGAAAATACTTTTTTTAAAATTGAAAGTAGTGTTTTTGATCATCTTCCTAGTCAAATTTCTTGGAGGCAGATAAGAACACATGCAAATAAAATATTCAACGAATTCTTTTATCGTAAAAAACTTACAATTCAATCTCAACTAATGATGCAATTGATGAGAATGCAAAAAATGAGGAAAATAATGAAAAGGTTAGGCTTTTTTGTTAAACCAAAAAGAAAAGATCAATCATTGAAACATGCTATGTGTACTGTTGCTAGTGCCATTCAATCGATTGGAAAAAATAGTCGATCTAAAGATAAAAATGTAGCAAGAAGAGCTATAACAACTGCTATAGTTAATAAAGCAACTTTGAATAAAAGAATGGTAAGAAATATTAGTGAAGTTTTAAAAATACATCCTAAAACATTGCTAAGAGAGGAAAAAAGAAGAATAATTATAGAAAATGATCCTATCAACCAATGTTGGAGTTTCAGTGGTCGACTCCCGAGGTCTGATATGAAATTGAATGTTGAAATTAAATCTTTGATTGAAAAATATTGGCATGAAAATACTAGGGTTTCATCTAATGCTAGAGATGTTTTAAAATTAAGGGTGGGGTCCAAAGTTCATGATCCTCACCCAAAACACTTATTAGATACAACACAAACTGAATTTTATAGAAAATTTTGTGGTGATTTAGTGTTACTCGGTAATATTAAAATAAGTCAAAGGTCTTTTGAAAAATGTAAACCATGGTATGTAAAAATTAATAAGCAACGAATATCTTGTTGTTGTAAAACACATGTTCAATTTCGTTCTTTTTATGATGTTTTTTGATATATACGTTGTACCTTGCATACTAACATGATTATACAAGAATGCGGTATTAATATGCCACCTGAAGCAATAAGGGAATTTATTTCAAGTTTGTTTTGTGAAAGATCTAATGGTAAATTGTTTTATTTAAGTTCTTGTATTTCTAGACAATGCATTGACTGTGGAAACCTTTCATTCTTAGGAATTTGTATGCATGAAAGTGTTGATAATGATTTTGGACAACAATTAGTAGAAGTTAAAAGATTTAAGAATGTTCACTATTCTTTAAAAGATGGAAAAATAGGAAAGCGTTGTGATTTAGTTACATAAAAAGTTAGTGTGCATGCATGCATTCATGAGTGAATTTAAGAATAAGATAGTACCAAAATATATCATTCACTCTCAACATGCTCGATGGCTTGATGGCCAATTTCACGCATGTAGAAACACATTTCCAATTGGTACTATACTTTTAGTGGTTGATTTTGCAGAAAATTATACTCTAGCTCCACAAGAGGAAATTCAATCACAGTATTATAATTCAATGCAAGTAGCTATGTTTGTCCATATTGTTTATAGACATGCAAATAATAGCACTAAGGATGATAGAAAAGTTCTGAGGGAGTATCATTTTTATTTGAGTGACAACTGATTACACTCATCAGAGTTTGTTCAATATTGTTTCAATATATTTTACAAAAATTTAAGAGAAAGAGGAATCCATATGAAAGAACACCTCATTTGGTCAGATAATTGTACGGGGCAGTTCAAAAATGTTCGAATGTTCTATTGGTTAAGTAGGATTCACAAAGAACTTAATGTCCAACATATATGGAGTTTTTTTGAAGCTGGGCATGGTAAAGGAGAACATGATGGAGCTGGTGTGTGTGTCAAAAGAATTCTTGCTAGAGAACAATTAAAATTTGAAGGTGCAGTAAAATTTAAAGATGCACATGGGATTGTCGATTGGTGTAATATGATATTATCTACACCTGGTTTGAGTGAGTACTCTAGAGTTCATCGATTTTTTTGGTTGGTTGAAGAAGATAACATTGTACCTAGAGTTGACTGTGAGACAATTAGTGGATCTACTAAATGGCATTCATTTAGGAGTTCAACATCAAGCACATGGACTATCTAGACAAGGGAGCTTGCATGTTTTTTCCAGTTTTGCATCTCAGGAGATTAGGAAGCATGTGAAAATACAGAATGGGTTGAAAAGTGGGAACAAAGATTGTTGACACCTTCACAAGCACATGATCAATATGAAAGAACTATTGAAGAAAATGATCAAGTGTTTGCATCTGAAGACTATGACCGTGTTTCAGACCTTGTACAAGAAGGTAATTTAAGTCAATTTATTTCATTTAATTTCGCTTTATTAAGTTATTTTGTAATACTAATTTTTTTATATTGATATGCGCAAGTTATTAAATTATTTTTTGTTTGCAGGACATGTGTATGTTGTTGTTGCACCTGAGGAGAATGAAGAGCAAACAAAATATTGGTTGGCTCATTGTGTGGAGAGTAAACATAAGTTAATGTCACCTCAAGAAGATGATGATGGCTATCATTATCCAACAGGTACCATGATCTCCTTAAGACATCCCCTTAAGCAAATTTTGATAACAATTTTTTTGATCCCCTTAAACAATATTTTAGAACAAGTTTTTCATCTCATTAAGAAATATTTGAGAACTTATATGATGATTGTTTTCATATTTTCCAATAGGATCGGTTGTGGTTGTTGGCACTTGGCTATGAAAATACCTAGCAAGGAAGAATGGTCTACCTGCATTCGAAGATTATGAACTGCATAAAAAAATTATACATTATTCACATTTGGTGGTGGCAACAAATATAAAACTAGATCGGTATCGCGAAAGACCTGCAAATAAAGTGTTATGGACAATTTCTATGGAAGAGCATGAGACAATCATAGATGCATTGCAAAAAAGAGAGGATGCAGATGGTACAATGGAATAAGAAAATACAAGTAAATATAGTTTAAGTTTTATATTGTCTTTTTAAATAGAGGTAATTATTAGTAAAAATATATTTAAATACATGTTTTGATTACATATTGATATTGTTTGTACATTAATAGTTTAAATTGATTTATTATCCTTTTTTTGTATCCTTAAGCCATCATTGCATTGATCTCATACTTTGAAACAAAAAGGAGAGGATGCATGGATTCAACCTACACACGTGTGGAATACTTTTAAATGCAGGTACTTGAGTTGTGTACATATAGTTAGTTTTATATAAATTAAATTATGTATGTTTTGATGATTTCATTGATATTGCTTGTACCTTTTTGATATTAGGTGGTGTGAAGACCTAGTACATTCTGGGCATGAGTTTGAGATGTTCTTGAGATGGCATATCCAAATTTTGTAAACATTGTTTTGAGATGACATATATGTACATATATGTCCTTGTATGTCTTCAAATCACTAAATTTCATGCATACATTATTGTTAAATCAATTATATCTTTAAGATGTTGTATTATGACCCCTTAAGACATTCCCTTAAGACATTGTATTGTGACCCCTTAAGACATTGTATTATGACCCCTTAAGACATCCCCTTAAGACATTGTATTATGACCCCTTAAGGCATCCCCTTGAGACATTGTATTATGAACCATTAATACATTGTATTATGAACCCTTAAGACATCCCCTTAAGACGTTCTAAACCCTTAAGACATCCTTTTAAGGCATTCTATTATTAACCCTTAAGACATCCCCTAAAGACGTCGTAAATTATGATTTATTGACTAATTATTGATTGACGTGAATTGAATAAGTTCATTGACTAATTATAGCTAATTATTGAATGTACATATCATGTATGAGATCACTAAATTTGTAAACTATAAATATTAAAATGTCCTATTAATTTCAACTTTAATTTCATATTTATATTTAATTTCACATTAATGTCCTATATTAATATCTTGACTATGAACATAAAATGCATAAATATATATGTGTAAATTAAAATTTCAAACAATAATAAAGTCCATAATTTATGTAAATATATTAAGTGCATGAAAAAAAGTCCGTCATAGTACAACCCATGAACTAAAGTCCAACTAAGTACTCAAGAACCATGAATTATAAAGTCCAATAGTGTACGTGACAAACCAAAAATATAGTCCACAAAATAAATAAATATAACCCACAAAATCATGTTTCTAGGTCATGTATTGTCTCTATAATCAAGAGACCTCTTCGTGCCATGCGGACTATGCAGATGACCTGAAACACTCTGTACAAGAGAAAGATGAAATCATATGTAAGACAATGAATAATTTTTTAATGACAATTTAATTTATAATTCATCATATTAAAATTAAATTACCGTCATATATGGGTTTGGATGCTCTACTACACTTGAAGCAACCTCTACATTCTCTGAATCAATCTACACAAACAAAACAAAAAAAGTTGAGATTAGATGCACAAGTCTACAATTAAAAATTATTTAATTGAAATTAATTTATAATCTATCATATTTTAATTGTACCATATCCATAGGTTGTGCACCCTCTTTTGCAGGACATGTTTGTACATTCTCAACTACTAGATGTGTCACATGCTATAAAAGAAAAATAATTTAAAACATGTATTAGCTCAAATTATATTAATATTCAATTTGAAATTTAAAATTATTTAGTTATATATTCACAATATATAATTTATAATTGAATTTAAATATAATAAAAATTTTAAATTACCATTTGATTTGGAGCCTGCTCCACATGCCCTCCTGGAGGTGTAACTATGTTTAGGTCAGGGCTGAAAGTCGCACTAACAAAGTCCTAGAAGATCAAAGTTAAAGCATGTACATACTTGAATTAGGTAAATATATATATATATATATATATATATATATATATTCAAGTTTGCACATATTAGGTAGAAATTTATTTAAACAACCTGAAAATCAGAGGCCTCACGAGTAACCGCAAAATCTAATGTTTGCCCGATGCCCATACTGATTGTGGTATCAACCTAGATAGACATGTAGACACATGTAACAGAAGCTTATAGTATTTTCAAGTGTACATGCACATTTCATACATATAGTGAATTAAAAATTCATAATTGTAACTATACTAATGTAAGTTAAACAATTTACAATATAAATGTACCTGCCCTTGGTCTATGACAACCGATAGTGGAGGAGCACTCGACAACCCCTCAGGTGGAATCGATGTGGAAGCCGATTGACTCGCCTAAACCAACATTAATATTTCAAACATATATGTTATTCTATTGTAAATTTAAAACTCAAGTTAAAAATAATTTCATTTATAATTTAAAAAATTGAAATCAAAATACCCCATAAGGGTTGCCGATTAGGACTGGTGTTGATGTATGTACTCGTGGAATGAATGATTGCCCCATCGTTACTATAGTCTGTACACCAAACAGTTTGATTGTTAAAATGTATTGCAAACTTTACTTTGATATATACATTCATCAAAATTCTTATAAAATGAACGTGTAGATGCATATTTATAACTGTGTACCGGTGTCCTCAGGATGTTTGCCTCTTGTAAGAAACTCTACAAATGAGCTGGTGTGACCAAATGAACCACCAGAATCTCCACGTCCACCCAAACTAGGTGTGGCCTGATCAGGTCCATAGCATAGTTGATGGCAACTGGTACATACATGTGGGACGAGCCTCGACACTCCTGGAGTGGTACTCGGACCAGCTCCATAGAACACTCCTCCATCATCATCTCTATGCTCCCCACCCGCTATCGCAGAAGCATGCTGATCAAGGTCTCATGCGATTGTACTAAGGGAACCTAATGTCAAGAGCATAGATCGACGATGCATAGGTGCAGGAACGGGAGGACCAGGAGCAACAACAAGGGGTTGTGCATGCATAGGGCGTTGGGGATCAACCCTTGCCCCTAACCTCTGTTGTGGCATGCCGCCACCAACACCCTGAAATGATTTAAAATCAAACTAATTGGGCTTGTGCCCCATAACAAACTCTTCATATAATTTCCTCAAAAAATACAATGGGCACTCCCAATTAGCATGTGGGGGACTATCGAAAACCATATACCATCGATCCCAAAAATGTGCACTCATTTGTGGATGTATGCACCACCTCATGGATATTCTAGATTTGTTGGCAGGAATGGGTTGTCGAGCAACGGGGTCGAGAAAGTAGGGGGCTAGGTGGGCTTTCGTTATTTTAAGGTCTAATATTTCTTTATAAGAGAGACCATCAGCATAAAATTATCTCATTTGTTCTCTGTCTCGTCTATGCCTATCTAGATCAAAATCAATGGTCCTGATGGCATCCACAACGTTTTACATTGCAGATGCAAAACGTCTAACATGGGGTGGAATCAATGCTTGACTCTGCATAGCATTGATTTGATTATGTATTGATCCAACGAGCCTCATTAGATGCAATAGGTTGTGGAGGGGGAGGTGGAGGGGGAGGTGAAGATGGCTGAGCTAGTGGATTGATGATATCATCAATATTAAAATCATACATGATATGAGATATAAGTGTGCACTTGCATTAAATTATACTAAATTAACATACAAACTTAAAAAATTACAAGAAATAGTTAAATTTGAAACACACATGCAAATTTGTTTAAATATGATACATGCATACATATATTAAGATCATATAAAATTGAAACACACATATACATTGATTGAACTTGATCAAGTAAACTATGTACATACATTTAAAATAAAAAAATACCATGCATTTAACATACATACATTTAAAATAAAAAATACCATGCATAATTTGCATGCATACATCATTAAAGTAAACTATGTACATACAAATTTCAAAATTTAACAACTATATGTGCAATTTTAATACATGTGTACATAGTAAACAATAAAATTGAAACATTCACAAAAATCTCATTTTATGTCTAACACGTGTATATATATCCATCTAGAACCATCCATCTAAAAATATCCATCTAGAACCAAAATCATAAATTCACGTCACACAAAATATCCATTGTTCACCAAATTCATCACACAAAATATCCGTCGTTCACCAAATTCATAAATTCATAACTATTTAAGATCATTGTCTTAATTTAAAAACTATTGTGGCTTTCTACTGCATCTCTTCATTTATTTGTGTTTTTCCTTTTCAGAATCAGAAGTTCTCCTCTCCTCTAGCCATTGTCGATGCTCATCTAAGATCCCATCCATAGCCTTGACAACATCAACAATGGTTTGCATCCTAGATGCAATCATCCTCACAGGTGGTGCGACAAATTCTTCATTTTGAATAATGTTGATTTGATCATGGATGGTTCTAACATTGGAATTGATTCGTGCTTGCAAATGAGCACCATCGATTTCAGGTGGTGGAGGTGGGGGGTTATGAGGTGGAGTGGGTGGAGGTGGAGGTGAAGGTGGTGGAGATGGAGGGCATGGAGGTTGATTGTGGATATTATTGAATTGATCCATGTGATATCTAGAAGATATGAGTGAACCTGCATTAGATTTGTAATTTCAAAATGTAAGATACATGTTTAGGATTTATACCCTTCAACCATTCAATATAAATGGCCTAATTGAATAGATATGATAAAATAAACTTTTAAGCCTCATTTATGTCTAAGGCAAGTTACTTGAATGAAAATACAATTAACTATTAATATTAGACAATTTATGAATGTTATAGGGTTTACGGTTTAGAGTTTAACATAGATCCCCTTAAGCCATCCTACCACCCTAAACTATAAATTAATCAACCTAGATCATGACAAAATAACATGGCTTAAGGGAATCAAATTTGGTGGAGTTGCCTAAGGCAACCAAATTTGATTTTAAGGTCCTAAGACAAAATGAATGCTTTAGTGAAGAACATTTTCTTGTGGAACAATTGATTGAGATAGGTCTTGTTTCAAATATCATTCATATTATAATCTTGCCCAATCTTGTTATTGTTAAATTTGGTTGCCTAGTTTATGAATTTTTTTTTATTTTATGAATAGATTGACTATTTCCATAATAGAAACACATAATTATGTGTGATTAAGATTGAGTTTGATGTATATTTTAACTGGATGTTTTTTTAATTGAATATAAGATTATTTTATTTAATATTTTTTCATTAATATTGAACTCACTTAAATGAATTTTATGATATAAAACATGTATAATATAAAATTAGTTAATGTTGAATTGAAAGTATTTTATTTTAGATTGTTTGTAATTGAAAGAACCTAAAAGAACTTAGACAAAATGAATGTTTTAGTGAAGAACATTTTCTTGTGGAATAGTTGATTGAGATAGGTCTTGTTTCAACTCACCAACCTAGATCATGAAATATCATTCATATTATAATCTTGCACAATCTTGTTATTGTTAAATTTGGTTGCCTTGGGCAACTTCACCAAATTTTAAGAAATTATTTGATCCCATTAAGAAATTTCATATTAGGACCCCTTAAGACATCGATTTATGATTTAGGGTGATAGGATGGCTTAAGGGGATCTATGTCTAGTGAGGTCCTAGGACAAAATAACATGGCTTAAGGGAATCAAATTTGGTGGAGTTGCCTAAGGCAACCAAATTTGATTTTAAGGTCCTAAGACAAAATGAATGTTTTAGTGAAGAACATTTTCTTGTGGAACAATTGATTGAGACAGGTCTTGTTTCAAATATCATCCATATTATAATCTAGATCAATCTTGTTATTGTTAAATTTGGTTGCCTTGGGCAACTTCACCAAATTTTAAAAACTTCTTTCATCCCATTAAGAAATGTCATATTAGGACCCCTTAAGACATTGATTTACGATTCAGGGTGATAGGATGGCTTAAAGAGATCTATGTCTAGTGACGTCCTAGGACAAAATGACATGGCTCAAGTGAATAAAATTTGGTGAAAAAATGATGTCTTTAGCCTGTTTAGGGTTTATAGTTTTGAGTTTAGGGTTTACGGTAATACGATGGCTTAAGGGGATCTTTGTAGTAAGGTTCTACTACAAAATGACATGGCTTAAGGGAATCAAATTTGGCTTAAGGGGATCTTTGTAGTAAGGTTCTACGACCAAATGACATGGCTTAAGGGAATCTAATTTGGTGGAGTTGCCTAAGGCAACCAAATTTGATTATAAGGTCCTAAGACAAAATGGATGCTTTAGTGTTGAGGGTTTAGATTTTAGAGTTCAGGGCTTAGGGTTTAACGAACTTAGGGTGAAGTTTGGGTGGCCCTTGGAATAATGGACTTGCAAGTTAGTGCTTAGTTTATGAATATTTTTTTATTTTATGAATAGATTGACTATTTCTGTAATAGAAACACATAATTATGTGTGATTAAGATTGAGTTTGATGTATATTTTAACTGGATGTTTTTTTAATTGAATATAAGATTATTTTATTTAATATTTTTTTCATTAATATTGAACTCACTTAAATGAATTTTATGATATAAAACATGTATAATATAAAATTAGTTAATGTTGAATTGAAAGTATTTTATTTTAGATTGTTTGGAATTAAAATAACCTAAAAGAACTTAGAAAACAAAAATATTTAGATTATTTAGTGTCTAGGTAACTAGTGCAAAAATTTAAATCCTAGACCAATACTCTAAGTACATATGGTAAATCCTAAACCATGGATTTAATCATTAAAATTTTTAAATTTAAATTCAAAATTTTCCATCCCTTACACATTTACTAAAACATTATGAGCCAACTGAACTTGCTTAGTATTCGAAGGCATTCAATTATCTTTATTTTATCATTTAATTACACTTGATCATTATTCACAAAAGGTTTCATCGAAATACCACATTTCTTCTTAAGTAGTTCAACTTCAATTCAAGAACCCTAGATCCCTAGATGAAGCTAGATTTTTCAATTTAATCCTCACTTAAGGTTTTGAATAGACCCTAGATGAAGTTAGATTTAGAATAGACTGATTATTTGACCTAAAATTAATTATCAAAATTCATATAAAAGATAGTTCTAAATGAAAATTCATATAGCAATAATTAACTCATTTCACAAAAAATGGAAAGTTTTTCTAATCTAATTATAATTTGACATTGAAACTAAAATTTAACATATCATTTTATCCATACAATGTAAATCAAATTTAAAACATTTAAGCAATGCAAAAGAATTAAAATAGTTGATGGCAATTTTTTTGTTTCGTTTCAACTTCTAGTGTTTTGAAATGCAATTTTTTTGTTTCATTTCAATTTCTAGGGTTTTGAAATGCAATTTTTTTTGTTTCGTTTCAATTAGGGTTTTCAAATGTAATTTTTTTGTTTCATTTCAATTTCTAGGGTTTTGAAATGCAATTTTTTTGTTTCGTTTCAATTTCTAGGGTTTTGAAATGCAATTTTTTTGTTTTGTTTCAATTAGGGTTTCGAAATTATTATTATTTTTGTTTCATCAAATGATTCAAGTTTCAAAATTTAAATTTTGTTTCTAAAATACAATTCAAGTTTTTTTATTTTGTTTCTATTGAAAATTTTCACAATTTGATGTATTTTTTAATCTATTTCTAAAATTTCTTATTTCAAAAATAACATGAAATAAAATGCATGAAATGGAAATAAAATTTGAAATAAACATGCTAGAAACAGTAAATTTAACAACCATTTCAATTTCGAATGTAAAAACGTAAAAAAAAGAGGAAGAATGTGGGTACCTGGAGGTCTTTTGGCAGTCACTGTCAGTCACAAATTGGAATCTCATGCGCGCAGGCCAAAATGAAATTTTCTTCATTTAAAAAAAATAAATAGTGAGAGGAAATGGGATCCCAGTTTCTAAATAACAGGATCCCGATTTGTAAGAATTAGGATCCCGTTATTTAGAAACC
>CM021102.1:52078347-52194220 GCA_007115665.2 Sequoiadendron giganteum
TTTTGTTTTTGTTTTCATTTTTCTCCCCCTTTTTTTTCATTAAAGGCAAAGGGCCAAAAAATGAACATTCAAAGACTAAAGTAAAAATAACACTTTTCACCTAAATTTTTTTCTTATACCTTTCTCTCATAGTTGGAAGAATCCTCTTTCAAGCTAGCACTATAGAAACCAATCTGGCACTCATACTATCCAACAAAGTCAACAACGTAAATGAGGATGACTAGTCTAGAGATAGGAACTGTCATTCACAATCTTCTGCATCAGAAAGTATCCTAGAGAGATGATCCAACCGAACCTCAACAATTTCTTTGACCAACCAAAAAGTTCTAACCAAGTCTTCCCTCTGTCTTTGAACAATCAACAGCTCCACTTGCAACTATCCAACTCTTATTCTTTGTTTTCCATCTTTATCTTTGAAGAAATAAAAAATCTTTCTAATATTATTCATCTCAGATTCAATAGCTTCAATTCTGCTTCTAAAATTATCAACAATTGTAGGCCACCAGAGACAATACTTGTAGATGTCATAAATCTCCTTAATGCATTCTCTTGTCTCACCAATGTGTTTGGATAAATTTTTTTAGCTTTGACACATCTTCTCTCAATCATAGCTTTGAACTTATGTCCTTCGGGTCCTTCTAGCAACATTCTTTCTACAAAAAATTTTACTAGATCATCTGGTAACGAGTTAGAAACATCTGAAATAGTAATACCCTTCTTGAGTAGATAATCAACCAAAGCATCATCAATTTTAAGCCTTCTGATCGGAGAACGAGTATGCCACATTTCACCAACCTTCTTCATATCACCTTCATCTAACACCGATTGAATATCATTTGGATTGAAAGATTCAAATATAAGTAGAGATTCTTCTTCCTTCTCCTTCTCTTCCGAGATAGTGATGACATCTTCTATGTTAACTTTCCTCCTTTTAGGTTCCAGAGGGGAACCACCAATAATAACTTCCAACTCCTTACCGAAGGAGGAACCCTCCTCAAACTGATTGGATACTATCACACCGAAGCACAAATTCACCTACAGGGATGCGAAATAGACTTTGCATGCGCTTGCTTTATCCTCCATACATTCCAAATACCTATAAACTTGCTTTCCGACAGGGATGCCAAACTTCCACTTAACATTCTATTTTTCCGGTAACGAACTCAAAAAGTAAAATACCAAACAAGTGAGTAGAGACCCGAACCGGAAAGGATAATTCTCAACCAAAGACATTCTAACATTCTCAATTAGGTTTTCCATTACTAGACTACACAAATCAAACTTCTCGGTGTCCTTCACCATCATGTGTGCAAGATATACAACAATAGCCAAAGTAGAACCTTCACAATTTCTTAAATAGATTTTATAAGTGATGTTGCAAGCAACGTACCTTACTACATGATCGACACTGGTATTTATTAGTAGAGCTCGGGGGTCTTTGTCAATACCAGTAAGCTCCTCCACGTCTCTATATTTCACCGTTTTCTTCCCAAGGAGGTCACTAACACTGCACAAACCAGTAATAGCTTCAATGGCTTCCTTTGTGATCGGATAGAGTTTTTCCAACACAATGTTGTCATCCTTGAATTGACTCAACAAGAACAAGATAGATTCTTTGTCTGCAAACCAGCGAAATTCTCCCCATAAATCCATACCCAGAGTACTTACATTTTGCAACTCATCCGTCTTCAACACTAGTTCCATCTCTTTCATCTTCCGATGATCAAACTCATCCAACTCAACTCCCTTAAACTTCAGCGGAATACCACCATTGGATTCACTGCTAATCAACACAGGTTTTATCATCACACTCGGCTTCTTCAATCCTTTATTGCTCAACAAAACTTCTTCTCCTTTGAAAACTATGAGAAATTATTTTGAAAACTCTGCCTGTTATCCTTAATTATTGATAATGATTTCTCCACTAAAACTTGTATCGATGACGCCAACAATTTTACTTCGCTTTTTAATCAGTTGGATTAACCTCCATTATGCAACATCACCCGAATCCAGCATAATCATTCCAGAAACACATCAATCTTTCTTCAGAGAGGGGGAACCAATAGGATATGCAATGCAAAAACTCCCCCTGAGCCAAGGCAATTGGCTCAATTACCAATAGGGCATGTACCGAGATTCGGTACCACGAAAGTGTTCTCCACACTTGTTTCCTTTTTCCTCCAAATCGTGATAATCTTCTCCTTAGATTCATTTGACTCTGCAACTTTCCTTTTGTTCTCAAACTTTTCCAGAGCAACATACCTACACATGTTAGCATAATGTTCGAGTTGACTGCACTTGTAACATCTTTGTCCTAACTTAGTTGAGTGAACCCTAGGTTTGCACTGATTATATTTGTGACCATAACCATAGCATAAATAGCAATAACCATGAAAGAGATTGTTTATTCCATTCCTTCTAGCTGGATTAGATAATTCATTTTTGGATTGACTTGCTTTGTGACCAAACTTGTGACAGGTAAAGCATTGAGTATTTTGTTCGATCTTACTTTTACATTCTATAGCCTTATGTCCAAAATTTTTGCATAGAAAATAATGACCATTTAATTATAAGTACCTTTGAGCATTTAGTTGTCTGACTTGAGGTCTTTTTGTAGATCTTCTAGAGTTTCATACTTTTCTTGTTACAACTGATCTTACTTCAGCTTCAACTCCTTTGTCTTCATCCTTAGTGTTCCAATTTGAGCTATCACCGGTGAATCCAAGTCCTCCTTTATCCTTGTGGCATTTATGTATGGACAAGAGTTGATCCAAAATCATGCTACTTTCACACACTCTTGCTTCATATTTTAAACTTCTTATCTGTTGATCTAACTTCTCATTTTCTTCTTCTTTCCATTTGATGGTATCTTTGAGATTTTCTTATGTAATTTTGTATTCATCTAATCAAATCCTTAGATTCACAACATTTTCTTTTAACTCCTTTAATTCATGACTAACCTCTTTGTCTCTTGCTTTGAATTTTTGGATTTTATCCCTTAGCTTTGAGATGCAAGCATTTGCCTCCTTGAGGTTTTGTTTGAATTCTTCATTCTCAAATTTAGTACTTTCCTTGTCACTCAATATTGACTTTAGTTCTTCCTCAAAGTAATAATCTCCTACCATCTGTTCAAACTACCAAGATCTCCCTTAAGTGGTTAAGCTTTATCTACAAGGGACCAAGCTATGATACCAATTGTTGAATAGTCTGGATAACTGAGAGGGGGTGAATTAGTTATCTTAAAACAATTTCCTTTTCTTTATTTAATCTGGAGAAAATACCAATCAAAAAAAATCAAATAGATAAGAACATGAATGCACATAACAACACCAAGCACAATGTAACACTAGAATTTATGTGGAAACCCAAGAAGGGAAAAATCATGGAGAATGCTAATTCTCAATTATAAAACACCGGTTAAGGTGATTTTTACAAAGGCTCACTACCAAGTTGCTCATTATAGGGTGGCTCACTGCAGGTGGGATCACTGCCTGATACAAAAAAACTGATTACAAATAGTCTCACTGACAAAAGTGAACTGATGAAGTTGCATCTACATATGCATGAATTCAGTTCCGGTTAAGAGCACAATCTATGTCTGTAGCATATCCAATTAATAATCTTTTGTGCACCTTCCTTCCACAACCTTCGCACAACTTTCTGCCAAAATAGATTACTCCTTCCTTGACATTCTTCTATATGTTCACACATATCATACTACTTCCATGCATCTCTATCTTCAATCAAAAAGATGTTCTCTATATATATGCATGTATACCCGTAGAATAAAAATTAAGTCGGCCACATAATATCTTCATAGTCTTCTAAGTCGGCCAAACACCATTTGAATTTAGATCACCACAAAACATGTTGGCATAAGGAACAACCTTAAAATATTCAATAAGGCCTTGCACGCTAGCACCAAACCCAAAAGATAGGTCGCACATAAAGATCTTCTTACCACATTACATCGGGACCCATAAATAGGTCATACATAAAATATAGCATTATTACCAAAAGATAGCTAACTTTGAATTACATAAGATATATTTCAGATTCAATGGGAACACCACAACCAAGACCAAATCTTGATTAACATCAATTGAATAGGAATGCCAGAACTAAGACCAAATCTTGATCAACATCAATTTCAGTACCAACCGGAGAAATGCAATCAAACATACCAAAACTTGTAACATGCTTCATGAAGTTCCAGATAGCAAGGTTACTTGGAGTAAGCTTTGATTACAACAACCATCATCAAAGGATTAGTCTTCATTATACTACATCAATTGAATTCAACAGATGTCCCAAAAAGGAATACTGCCATATCCGGATCAAGGATAATCTCCACACAACGCAACATCATAGCATATGATAGGATAGATCAAGTATGTATATCATCTGGAGCACAACCTTCTGGATCCAAGGTTTTGGCATCAATGAAAACAATCCTAAATCATCTCAAAAACTTCTCAACACAATCAAAATCAACCAAAAAACTAAGTATTTTATTTTTATGTTTAATTTTGCATTTTGGTGTGGGTTGGAGCTTCAAGAGCATCTTGTGTTGTGTTTGAAGGATAAAATCTTCATTTACCAATACTTGGATTTTCATTTTAAAAATTAGAGGCAAACAATGTGTTTCTTGAAGGGTTAAAAGGGGTCCATTGGAATATTAAATGGAACTTGAAAATGAGAATTAATATACATTCTATCAATTTGGATTCCTATAGAATTTTCATCAGGCAAGTGATCTTTGACATTTTATTTTTTTCTTATTGGGTGCTTAAAATGGAGGTCCAGAGAAAGTGAACTTTTGGAAAAATAATGAACAACTCTTCAATTTCCAAAGGCATCTACATCAGCAAGACATTTGATATGATAAAGTAACATTAACAACACATTTTTGAAGAAAAAATATGTCTTTTTATCATTCTTTGTGAAGGAATTTCAAAGGTAAGGTTGAGGGAAACGAAAGAGCATATTTGGGTGCCAATTTTTGGTGCCTTGTAAGGGTGTATGAACATATAAAATACAGCCTTCAATGGTGTAAAAAAAAATTAATCAATAGTAGAAAGGTTGGAGAAATAACTTGCAGGTTGCTCGTGGGAGTTGCACAAGAGAGTGCAAAAAATTAGCTTGTGAAGAGGAGAGGAATAGAAGAAGAGAAAAGAGATTTTGCAGGCGTGTTGTAGGTGTTCAAGGCAGCCATGAGAGCTAAATAATGAAGAGAAAAATCAGATTTTTGAAGATGAGTGAAAGCCAAGAAGGTTTGGAGACATGAGGATTTGAAGACTCATAGGCAAGATGTTTCTAGAAAAGCTTGTTATTTTTTTTTGAATTTTATTTAATGTTGAATCCTCGATATATGTAATTAATCTTGAGAAGTTTTCATGTATGAATGTGCAGGTTTGTAAGTTTGTGTTGTGTAGTAGAGAGTCTCTTCATCACAATACAAGTTTCTTGAAAGGCTTGCTTATGGCATAAATTATCAAGAACCAAAAGGCTTGTATTAGAGAAGTAAGGAAGTGAAGATCGATTGTCAGGTAATTTGTATTGCTTTTTGAATTTTTTTAGTAATGGTGGTTTGTGATTTGATAGTATTTTTTGATTAAAGTTTGTTATAAAGTGGATATAGCATTATGGAGATCGTGTTAGAAAAGTATTATGGATTTATTTTTTATTCTTGAACAATGAAAATTCATATGCAACTAATGAATACAAATTTATGGGGAATAGTAAGCAGAAAAGAAAACCCACCTACAGATGCAAATAAGTTATTGGATTGGGATAGTAGAGATGATAAATCCAAGGCTATTATCAATCTTGCTCTTTCTGACTCTAAATTACATCATATAGATTTAGACAAATCATCAATGAAAATTTGGGATGATTTGAATAAATAGTTTGGAGAAAAAGCACTTAATGCAAAGTTTTTCCTAAAACTTCAGTTATTTAGGTTCAAAATGAAAGATGGAATCATAATTTCAAATCACATAGGTAATTTGAGGTCTCTCATTAGAAAAATAGTAGAATTCAAGGCTCCAGTATATGATGATGATGTTAGAGCTATATTGTTAAATAGTCTGCCTTCAAAATATAATCATGTTATTTTTACACTCAATCAAATAACTTCTCAAAACTTAAAAAATATGTCTTTAGCCCTTTTAGCAAAGGAAAAGAGAACAAATGTAGAAGATACATTTAAGGTGATTCTCAATTGGAGAATATATTATATTCTCAAATCCATAATCAGGTACAGACAATGGGTAAATTAAATGTTTTTATTGTAAGAAAAAAAGGTCACATAGCTTGGTCTTGTAAAACTTGAGCCAAAGATGTTCTTAAAGGAAAGATCAAAGATCAAACAAATGAAGGTATCTTAGTTTGTATTGAGGATGAGGATGAAGATTCACCAAATGATGATTTTGTTGATATTACTCAGAATGGATTAGTACTTTGAGCCACCACATTGGAGGTTGGTGGCACCGAAGGATGAAGGAAATTCCACCATCTCAAATTAGCTTCTCACTTTGAGATGGTGCTTTGCATGAGAAGCATTTTTTATTTCTTTATTGTTTTACTTGTTGATGTTGATGGATTTCAAGAATACATATATTTTGAAGTTTGATTTTTAGAGATAGGTATGAGATTTGGTGTTGACCTCAATATGGATTGTTGTCCAGTGAGTTTATGAGATTGTGATTGAGAATTATACCATTATGAGGGTCATCAAACAACTTGATGGAGCTCTATCGCAAATCAATATGGATTGTTGTCAAATAATTTGGGAATCAGTTATTCAGGAGTTTGAAAAATGATAGCCCAAGAACTCTAGAATTCAACTTGAAGCTACACCCTTCTGATGGTCATGAGACAACTTGATGGAGTTCTACTTGATTTAGGATTTGTTTCTTCAATGGAAGATCTTCTCAATAATGTATTTTTTTTATAATCAATAATTTTTTATATGTAAGCTTTAAGGGGGGTCCTAGAAAGGTGAAACTTGAGTTTTATGGGTACATTAGAGGAACAAAGTAATAAGGGGAGGAATGTTAGCATATTGTATTGTTAGCAAGGGTGGTTGGTGGTTTATTTAGTTATTGCAATTATTACAACTGCATCCTCATTCTTCTTGTATAAATATGATCAATGAATATCAAATGTGATATTGAGATTTCTTCTCTCAATGTCTATATTTATTTTTATCGGTTTTCTTTACATGCTTGTTATAGGCATCTCACTCAATTAATTCAATTTTTAATGGTCCAAAGTGGATCACAATCATGGTATTCCTATCATATCTTGGCCACTTCATTACATTCAACCTAAGGATAAGGGTGGTTTGTGTCCTATTGACAAATTTACTCAAACATTGTATCTTAATGCTAAGTGGATTTCCCACACTTTTTAGGGTAGTTCTCTATGGAGTTTATTTGGTTTGGTAGAATACCCCTATGTCATTGGCACATGGATCTTGTATGTTAGTTCATTGGTATGATAATTCATTGCTTTCTCATTTTTAAACCTAAAGAATTCTTGTATATTTCTTCTATTTAGAATACATGGAAATATGTGTTACCACTTTTTATTTAGCATGCAAAGACCCTTCAACATGGGTATAAATTTTCAACTTAATCTATGGTTGGTGTAGGATCATCCCAATCCTTAAGATCAATTGTGCATTACTCAAAAAAGTATTATATTTAACTTATTTATTTTGTTTGTAGGTTTATAATAACATTTTATTCATTACCAATCACTATAAATTCTATCGTATTTCCAAATTTCACCTAATGATTGGGAGTACATATTCATTGAGTCTACAAAATCCTATTCTATTTCTAAAATATTTTGATCACCACAAAGGCATAATTCACTTCTAGACACATTACTGAGCATAACAAAATAACATCCAATTTCACTATTTGAGGCTTGTAGTACCTTCTTGAAGCATGCAATAACAAAGGAGCAAATTTCTAGATTCATGGGACCCAAGAGATCTTAAGATATAAATCACATTTAGATTCATTTATCCATCATCACCATATTCATTCTAGAAGATTCTTTCATATGTTTGGTCAACTATGTGTTACACTTGGTATCAAGCTTTGTACCTCCTTATGAATGAGATCTGTCCTAAGACTATAAGTTGATATATAAACATATCTGATGATCATTTGAAGGGAATTTATTTTGGATTCTAGCTCAACATTCTTTCATTTCATTGTAATATCATTTGAATCTTGTAATTTCACACATTTGTAATCAAATAGCTATAACCTAGAATATTGGAAGCCCATTACAACAAATTGTAATTCAATTATGATTATGAATGAATAGATATCATGTTATTCATTTATTATTTCATTGATTTCCATTATGTGATGTTTAATTTATTACATGGTTAGAAAATCCTTCATTGGATCCTCCACCTATGACTACATCAACTAGTATCATAGCATAAGGTTTGGTATTCTGAAGATTCTACTTTTGAATAAATTGTTGAGTTGAGATAGTCTACAATAAGCTTGAAAAACGAGTGTCAATTGAGAGGGAGTTGAAAGGAGTTAAATTATATATAGGATACCAAAATGATGTATTTTGCATCAAATCCCAAGAAAAGATGCCTCAACAAACATTTCAAGGTGTTGCTAATATTTCTTGGAGAATGGAAGAAGTGTTTGAAATGATGAGGGTGATAAATTTTAATTGGATGTTATGGAAGAAGAATAAAAAAGAGGATCTAAACCCTAGAAACAATTATGAGTGATGAATTTGAGAGAAAATATACAAGCTAATAAGCAATATCTAGAAAACCTAGAATAAGAATTTAAACATATCAAGTAAATGTTGAAGTTGATAAACCAACCTCACAGAACCCAATGAACACCTATAAGCAAATAACCTATCACAAAGAAAAGATATCCAGAACAACAAAGGTACTCTGCAAGCCTCAAGCAAAAAATGCATAAAAGAGAATGAATAATTACAAAGAGATCAATCCTTAAGAAAGGAGATTGAAACCCTAAAGTGAACCCTAAGATTTAATAAAAGAATTATTAAAAGGCCTAAGTTTAGCTTAAGTGTGAAATAAAGTAAAAGGTGACTTACTTAATTAATCAATATGATTAAATTAATTTAGTAAATAACCTTATTACTCCAACACACCCCCTTAAGATGAACTTAGGAGAAGCTAAAAAAAATAAGGGCAAAATGCATGAAAGAAAAAGTGGGTCCTAGAAATTAGGCCTAATGAGGTACCCAAATACAATCAAATCTCTATAAAGCGCAGTAAAGGAGAAAACCCAATGGGAAAAACCTCCTCTCCAAAAGAGATGAAAGCATGCTGAAAAAAACATGAAGGAAGGCCTCACAAGGACCCCCCAAGGACAACTTCCTTCACCCCAAGCATAGAGTGCAACTGAAGATAGCATGATGATTCCAAAGGTTTCATGAAGATGTTTGCAACTTGCTCCTCTGTAGGAATGTACTCCAAGATGAGAGAACCATCCTGAATCAACTGCCCGATGAAGTGCATGTGGATCTCAATGTGCTTAGTTCGCTGATGCTCCATTGGATTGTGAGAAATGTGAATAGCACTCTGATTGTCACACCAAAGAATGGTGGCACTACCAGGAGGAAACCCAAACTCAGTCATCAACTGTCGAAGCCATAAAATCTCCTGACTAGCTAACATTGTTGCTCGGTACTTAGCATTTGTAGATGATAATGCAATAGCAGATTGCTTCTTGCAAGACCATGTGATAGGACTAGAACCAAGGCAAAAAACAAAGCCAAAAGTAGAATTTCGATCATTGACATCACTAGCCCAATATGAGTCAGTGAAGCCAACAATGTGAGGGGCTCCTGATGTATAGTGAATGCCATAATGTGAAGTGCCCTGAATGTATCTCAAAATAAGTTTGGTTGCTTGCCAATGGATCTCATGCGGATCATGTGAGAACCGAGAGACAAGGCCAACCGTAAAGGAAAGATTAGGATGTGAATGTTTCAAGTACAACAAGCTGCCAACCAACTGCCTGTATAAAGTAGAGTCTAATGAAGGAGTAGAATAGGTGGTAGAAAAAAAAACACATGACTAAAATGGTGTGGGGGCAGGCTTGCAATCAAGCATGCCAAATCTATGGAGCATATCAAGAGCATACTTCTTTTGAAATGTGCAAATCCCATCCAAAAATTGAATGAACTGTAGACCAAGAAAATAGTGCAGAAGACCAAGATCTATCATCTCAAACTACTCCATCAAAGCTCTTTGAACACTCTGAATCATGGAGGATGAGCTACCTGTAATAATGAGATCATCAACATATAGAAAAAGAATCAAAAGATCACCCTCCTAATGTTGAATGTACATTGTGGGATTGGAATGACAACGTGTGAAGTGAGAGGAAAGCAAGAAATAGTCCATCTTCTCATACCAAGCCGAGAGGCTTGTTTGATACCATACAATGAGCATCGAAGTCTGCAAACTAAAGAAGTATCCTGCACAAATTCTTGAGGCTGCTCCATATAGATCTCCTCATGAAGGTCTCCATGCAAAAAGGCACTCTTCACATCCATCTGAAAAACTATCCAACCCAATGAAGCTGAGAGTGAAAGTACAAAGTGAATAGAATTCATCTTTGCTACAGGAGCAAAGGTCTTGAAGTAGTCAATACCCTCAACCTGAGAAAACCCCTTCGCAACAAGACGTGCCTTATACTTATCAATCGAACCATTAGCTGCATACTTCGTACAGTACACCCACTTGCACCGAAACAACTTTCTTCCCTTAGGAAGATAACAAAGATCCCAAGTATGATTCTTCATCAAAGAAGAATACTCCTCATCCATAGCCCTGTCCCACTCAAGGTGACCTGTCACCTCTGAAAACTTTTGAGGATCATCTGAAATGGCATGACTCAAAAGACTAGAACCAGATGTATGTGCACGAGTGCGACGAGAATCCGAAGCATCCCCTGCCAAAGAACTAGTTGCCTCAATAGTAGAGCGGGCCCATTTAGGAAAATGTTGATTATTTGGTGGTGGTGGGTATGGTGGATCATCATCTACATCATCCTCAAGAGATAATAAATCCTCAAGAGAAGAAGAGGGAGGAGTAGGCAGTGAGGGAGAAGTTGGTGATGGAGAATCCATTTGAGGATAGCGCTCATCAAACTAGACATCTCACTGAAACAAGACCTCTATGGAATTAGGATCAAACAACCTATATGCCTTAACATCCTCACAGTAGCCAAAAAATATGAGTGGTTGTCTTTTCCTCTCCATGGCTTTTCATTGAGCATCGGGAATAAATTCCCAAGCCTCACTACCAAAAACTCAGAATGTAGAAACATTAGGCTTGACATGGGTTCTGTTGGTTGAAAATTTTGTATACTTGGGAAAGCGTACAAAATTGTGGTTTCAACCACAGTACGTGAGATAAAATCTCCTAATTTCAAAGGGAAGGCTCCCCCTTCGCTTTCTATTTTAACAATTCAAGAATAAACTTTAACTATAAATCTACTCTAAATCTGGGTGAAAATCTGTCTTGTTCTCTCTTTTTAGAAAAGACACTTACTCTTTTCTCTTATTTCAGAAAAGAATCACAATTGAAAGCATAAATGATTAATGACGTAAAGAAAGAAGAAAAGTTTCCATGAAGGCACAAAGTCCTTCGTTGCTCCTCTGGGACGGGAAAACAAATCGAAAGCTCAAAGTCTTTGACAACTTACTCTCCTATCAACCTTTTTAAGATGGTTTTCTGGTAACCAAGTACAATATGTAGCAGCTCAAGGTCTAATTACATGATGCACTTTTTATGCACAAACATAGAAAATAAAAGCAGCACAAAGTCTGCAAGTTACCCCCTTTGCTTGAGCATTCTACAATAACTTCAATGTGACAAACAACTCAAAGTATGCAATATCACATCTGAAAACCAATCTAAATCTCCAAACACAATAAGCAACTCAAAGTTTGCAAAATTCAGCTTGAATCCCTCTTGTATAACACCACAAAACTCACAATCAATATGTAGAAAATGTTGTCACATAACACCTTGAATCAACACAAAGTTTGAAAGCAATTTTCCTTTTTTATTGATTGCAATCTGATTTACATCTAAGCTCAAAGTCTTAGAGTGCACATACAAACTGGCAGAGTTTTGTTGCATTGCCAAAAGATAAAAAAATTACAATGGACCCTCTCAAGTATTTATAGGAGAGAGGTCTAGAGAAAAAAGTGGGAGGATCTCAACAAACTTGAGAAAATCTCTCAACCGGCCAACTACTTGCAATTGACTTATTCCAAATTACAAGTCCTATTGTAATTTGACTTGTAACTTGATTACATATAATGACAATTTACAAAACTACAAGTGAAAGAAACACTTGTGATTACAAAATTTGTTTTTACATTTAGTTTGTCGAAAACAAAATGCATAATTGAAATTATTTTAAGTGTCCAAGACACGACTCTAACTACATCATCCTTCATTTGCGATGATCTTCATGCTGCTTCAGGATTTTAGAACTTGAAGTATTCAGGATTGGTGAAGAGATCTCGAACTTGGAATGAGAATTTGCATTCTTAATGGTCTTTGTGTCCTTGGCGAACTTCAACCTTATCACAGGCTTGGAGTAGTACTATTTCTTTAGGAAGTTCTTCTCTTCGTTGCGTCCTTTTTCCATGCCTAATTCACTTTGTCCCTAGATGGTTTCATGAGGATTATTGACCTTCAAGCTGCTCCATGAATTACTGTTGTATCTCTTCTTCTTTTGTTCATTGATGAAGAAGCCATAACACCTTATTCAAGATGAAATTGTTATAAAACAATGCCCATGCCTTGATTTATTGGTTTGATAGATCATGTGTGTAAACAAGACTGACAAGGGAAGGGATAATTTGATGCAAAAATGGGCTCACAAGTGAATTTCGGGTTTTGGAAGGCTGACAGCAAGTAAGGTATAATGTAATCGGGATTTTTGGAAGCCATTGCAAGTAAAAGTGCAAGGTAGGAAAAATAAGAGGTCATTGCAAGTTTATCATTTTAACTTGTAACCTTGGTCAAAATCTCCTACTTGTAATCAGATTATGAAAACCCGATTTTCAGCCAAGGGCATCATTTTTGTAGAAAATGATAATGATGATGAAGAAAAATGGTAATGGCAAATGAATATGAAATGAAGGCAAGTGAATGAAAAACGAAATGGAAAGGCGAATGAAAGAGAGAGAAAAACGTTTTTATGAATGAAGGGCGAATGAAGTATGATGGTGTATGAAAGAGAAATGAATGAAGGGTGTGTGAAGTGGAAAAACGCATTTTCAGCCATACACTTTTTTATAATATGCAATCTCAATCTCCATAGAAAGGCAACCCAAGAACAAAAGATTTAAAGCAACAAAAACAAAAAAATAAAAAGAAACAAAGAACAAACTCAAATATGCAAAAATGGGGCAATGGTAGAGCAAAAATGGGGAATTTAATAAAGTTGCAGACCTTGCCAAGTGTTCTTCATGCCAAAATCTCTTCAATCGGGGTACATATGAGCAAGAGCAAGCTACAAAATCCACAAAAACACTTGCAAAACTCATTTCGGGTTTTTTGATGCTCATTGCAATTGAAAAATATAACAAATAACTTCAAAAAATGTCGTTTACTTGTATTTCGGGTTTTTTGATGACTTTAGCAATTTTGCTTTTAGCAAAATAGGAACTTTTGAGTCACTTAAGCAATTTCGGGTTTTTGAACCACTTTAACAATTTCAGACTTTTTGGCAACTTAAGCAATTTCAGGTTTTTTGATGACTTTAGCAATTTCGGACTTTTTGGCAACTTAAGCAATTTCGGGTTTTTTCATGACTTTAGCAATTTTGCTTTTAGGCTTGAAATTCCCTATTCTGCTGAGTTGCTTTAAAAACCCGAATTTGACCAAAAAGACAAGAAAAAAGACTCAGAATTTGACAAAAATGGAAAGGGAAGATGATGAAAGGATACCCAAGGGGATCATCAATTGAAACCTGAAGTTTTTTTTACCTCAACACCTCGTAAAACGTGCCCTAACACACAAAGATCCCTATTTGCAATGGTGATCAAAAATCCCGAAATTGGACAAAACAAGGGGAAAAATATGTCAAAATATTCCCAAATTTCACACAAGGGAAAATAGGATGGATACCAAAGGCTGCACAATTCAATTGGAGAATTTTGGTACCTTGAAATACGTGCCATAGAGATTTATGAAGAAATTTTAGGCAAAATTTCATATGGGTTGTCCAATTTTGAGAATTCAAAAATTGAGGACAACAGGTCCAAGCCTCCTCGGGATTAATATGTCGTAATGCCTTATGAGGCATTCAATTATGAATATAATTGGAACAATTGACTACCTCTACCCAGAATGAAGAGTCCATAGCTCGTGACTATATCATACAATTGGCATCTCCCATAAGGTTCGATTCTTTCTCTCAGCAACACCATTTTGATGAGGGGTGTAAGGAACTGTAAACTGATGTTGCAAACCATGCTCAGTGAAAAAATCTTTGAAAGCCTGATTAACATACTCCCCCCCATTATCTATGTGAATCCTCCTGATAGAAAGTCCAAATTGCTTCTCCACAAATGTTTTAAAGATCCTGAATGAATCAAAGACATCATACTTGTACTTAAGAAAGTACACCCATGTACGTCTGGATAAGTCATCAATAAAAGTGAGTACATATCAGGCCCCTAAAAAGGAAGGAGTCAGAAAAGACATGAGGTCACTATGTACCAACTCCAAGGGTGCCTTATCACGTGAGGCTCTACCCATAGGAAAAGAATCTCAGTGATTTTTTCCAAGTACACAACCTCGACAAACACCATCAGTGCAATAAATATGAGGGAGCCCAATCACAAGTGCCTAAGTACTCATTTTTTGTAGATATTTGTAATTGACATGGCCCAAATGCTCATTCCAAAGCCTGCTCATTGTGTCTTCATGTGCTATAAGAGGAACCTAAACTTTATGAACTCTCAAAGCCATCTAATTGATATAAGCAAAAGGAAAAATCAACACTCCTAGTAGCCACAACCAAATCAGGATCATGAAGGTCTTGAATAACTACATCATGTGGTGAGAACTCAATTTTATTACCAGAGCCAGAATATCAAATTTGATAAACAGAAAGAAGGTTTTTCAAAATGTCAGGAACAAAAAGTACATCCTAAAGATAACCAAAATCCAATGAAATAGTACCTAAACCCTTAACTAAAAGTTGCGTTGAGTCACCAACTGCAATATGTGTAGTGCCACTAGGGGCAAGTGCGGTGACAAACTCTTATGTGTGTGTCATATGGTGAGAAGCACCACAATCTAGAATCCAAGTGGATCTTGAAGATAAGGCTCGCGTAGAAAGAGCATGAGCTTTCCCTGTGGGTGGAGAAGGAGCCTAAGGTGAGGTGATATGATGCTATTGCATGGCCTCCTCTAAAGCCTCTAATAATTTCTAGCACCTGGAAACGAGGTGACCTTCCTTGCCATAGAAACTACAAGGATCTCCTGATTTATTCTTAGTATTGGAGGTAGACTCGCCAGACTTTGAAGATTTACCCTGCTTAGGATGGAATTATGATTTTGAGTTAGACTTCAATGGTGGCTTGGAGGAAGTCTCACTTCCAGCTAAATCTATTTGTGGCTTTTGTTTCTTCTTTTGATTCCCCTTAGATGTTTGAGCTACTAGTGCTTGGTTCTTAGATCTTGAGAGAGCATCCAACTGTGTTATCTTGGTCTGCTCTCGTGTCAAATGATCTCAAAACACCTCAAAAGTAGGCATGGTAAAGCATGCACCCAAGGCATCCATGGTAGAATAGAATGTAGAGGAAAAAATCTAAAATGAACCTCGAAGCTTAGAGAGAATCAGGTAAATGCACTCATCATCTATTTTGTTCTTACCACAACCCTCTAACAAAGACCTCAGTGATTTGAAATTCATCAAGAAATCCTCAATGGTAGGATATGAATTAGGTACCAAGGAATTCAATTCGGCCTCAATCTGAAGAGCTTGGAACTGATTAATGGTGCCAAAGAGATCATGAAACTTCATCCGCATAGCCCGAGGAGTTGTCCAACCCTCTAGATGGAATAGGAGACTATCTGAAACATGCAAGGATAACAAACCCATGGCCTCATCCATCATGTTCCTATGTTGTAGAACCTTAAAAGGACATGTCAATGGTGGTTGATTCTCATCCTAATAGGACCATAACCCCTTTGACATAAGAAGTCTCATCATGTATGCCTTTCAGCTGTGATAATTATGTGGGGTAAGGCAGTCAACAGAAGAGGTATCCACCATGATGTTTTAGTTTTGCAAATATGTTTAATGAATATTTTTCTAGTTTATGATATGAGTATACAGAAAACAAGAAAAAATACACCCCCCACAACACAAAAAACACCCTGGTACAATTTTAAAAGCTGGAAAGCTAGAAAGAGAAAAATACACTTCAAAGGAATCTCTGTGTACTTGGTAAATAATCTGATGAAATAAGTTGCAGATCTGGAAAGAGCACTGAAATACCTTTCCAATGCCTATTCATTTGCACAAAACAGAGTCTGGATGCTAAAGTTATGCCCTCGTAAGTGCATAAACCATGTTCTAACTTTGACTGGCAAAAAGAAACATCAAAATGGCAAAACTAGAAAATAAAACTTGCACCATTGGATAGTGCCTGAAACCAGCTTTTCGACACCTATTTGTTTGCGAAAAATGGAGTTGAAATGCCTAAGATACACCTGATTTTGTAAAACACCTCCAAAAAGGCCAATAAGCCCTTCAATAGGCCCCTGGCACTAAAACAAATAAGTGCCTGGTCCTATACAAGACCACCCGTTGGCGTAGAGGAGCTAAGGCCACCAACCCTTGGTCACCCATGTGACCGCAGGGGGCATTGAGAATCATCAGAGGGCTGGAAATAAGCGTCTGGGTGTCGAGAAGACCGTTTGCTAGCTCTTAAGCCCTTAGGAGCTGGCAGATGGAGGAGGGCGGTGGTCGTGGTGGGTTGGGGGCCGCGTGGTGGCCGCCCGATGGCTGCTTGGTGGCCACTAGGTGGTTGTTGGGTGGCGCCCGTTTTAAACGGGAAGTTCTTTTTTAAGCGAAATTTTAATTTTATTTTTTTTTTAAATTTGACCTCGGATTGTGTGCCCTGGGGCCATACGGCCTTGGGGCAAATTTTTTTTTTTGCCTTTTTTTTAACTCCTCAAAAATCAACCAAACGACAGGCATTCCTAGGGATTTTGGCCGCTACGAATGCAATGGTGACCTTTGTTTGGGCCCAAAATGCCCCCAAAAAATTGTTATCCCCAGATCTTGCAAAAAAGATGCCTGGCTTGAAACCCTTGCACTTAAAAATTCACTGTAAGGCAATATCCTTCAAAAGACGAACAGGTAGCTGCAGATCTGAAGCTCTGATACCATGTTGAAGTTGATAAACCAACCTCATAGAACCCAGTGAACACGTGCAAGCAAATAACATATCACAAAGAAAAGATATCCAGAACAACATAGGTGCTATGCAAGCCTCAAGCAAAAAATGCATAAAAGAGTGAATAATTACAAAGAGATCAATCCTTAAGAAAGGAAATAAAAACCCTAAAGTGAACCCTAGGATTTAATAAAAGAATTATTAAAAGGCCCAAGTTTAGCTTAAGTGTGAAATGAAGTAAAAGGTGACTTAATTAATTAATCAATATGACTAAATTAATTAAGTAAATAACCTTATTACTCCAACAATAAAGACCTTGAATTCTATTTCAAAATTTTCCAAGAGGCCTAGAATTGAAACTTCTAATAATTATGTTGATTTAAATTTTGAGGATTTGATTAACTGAATAAACGATTTAGAGAAATATTTTAAATATGAGTGAATATGGATCCAAAAAGTGAAGTTGCCCAAGGCAACCAAATTTAACAATAATACAATCAAATTTAAAGTTTCAAATTAGGAAAACATGCACATTTAACAAACAAAATATACAAAATATTGATTTTGGTATATAAAAGTGTAGAGTATAATTGTGTATGTACATGTATACAAATTTGTACAAAATGTACAATTGTGTATGTACATATATGCCAACTCAAAACAATGTTTACAAAATGTGGCTATGCCATCTCAAGAAAATCCAAAACTTGTGGGGAATTAGCAGGTCTTCATGTCACCTAATATCAAAATGATACAAGCAATATCAATATATCATCAAAACATGTATTTTTAATTTATATAAAACTATCTATATACACAACTTGTACCTGTATTTACAAGTATTCCACATGTGTGTATAGATTGAATTTGCATCCTCTCCTTTTTGTTTCAAAGTATGAGATCAATGTGATGATGGCTTAAGGATACAAAAAAGGACAATAAATCAAGTTTAACTATTAATGTACAGGCAATATCAATATGTAATTATATTTATTTTTACCAAGTATTCCATGTTGTCTAGGTTGAATAGATACATGGACTCTCATTTTTGTCTCAAACTATGTGATGAATTTATGATGATGACCTAAGGATATAAAAGGACAATTTAAATCAATTTCAACTAATAATGCACAAGCATTATCAAAACATGTATTTAAATATATTTTATCTAATAATTACCTATTTTTACCAAGTATTCCATGTTGTCTAGGTTGAATCAATTCGTGGACTCTCCTTTTTGTCTAAAAGTATGTGATGAATTTGTGATGATGGCCTAAGGATACATAAAAGGAAAATTTAAATCAATTTCAACTAATAACGCATAAGCAATATCAAAACATGTATTTCATGTATTTAAAAGGACAATATAAAACTAAAACTATATTTACCCGTATTTACTTATTCCATTGTACCATCTACATCCTCTCTTTTTTGCAACACATCTATGATTGACTCATTCTCTTCCATAGAAATTGTCCATAGCTCTTTATTTGTAGGTCTTCCATGATACCTCACTAGTTTTATATGTGTTTCCAGCACCAAATATGAGTAGTGTATAATCTTCTTATGTGTTTCATAATCTTTGAATGTAGGAAAAACATTCTTCCTTATTAGGTATTTTTGTAGCGAAGTGCCAACAACCACCACCAAACCTATTGGATAATGATAGTCATCGTCAAAGGAGTTCTCAAATTTTGGTTAAGGGGATCAAAGACTTGCTATCAAATGTGATTAGTGTATAATATTCTTATGTGTTTCATAATCTTTGAATGTAGGCAAACCATTCTTCCTTATTAGGTATTTTTGTAGCGAAGTGCCAACAACCACCACCAAACCTATTGGATAATGATAGTCATCATCAAAGAAGTTCTCAACTTTTGGTTAAGGGGATCAAAGACTTGTTATCAATATTTTAAATACTCCCTTAATGAATCTATGAAAGGAGGGAAAATATTCAAAGGATATATGTAATTATAAATTATCAACTTCTCCCATTTTTAGAGTACTTGTGTTTGAAAACCAATTCAAGGATAAAACCCCTTAAGGTTCCAAAATTATTAAGTTTTGACAATGAATTCTTAGATTCTCGATGGACGATTCTAGCTCAAGGATCACATTGGTGTTAATTGTAGAGGTTTCTAGATTTTTAGAGTTGTGTGGTTTATAAGTTTTCAAAGTATTTTCAATTATTGTGAAGATTTCTAATTTTTTATAATTTATGTGTGTGTGTTTTCAAGTTTATTTATGAGATGTTTTGTAAATAATATTTTATATTATTAGATGACTATATCAACCCTATTTCCAAATAATTTGTATTGTATATATCATTTCTATACTATTCTCATATCAATACAAGTTGTGGGTTCATGTATGGTACTACTATGCCACATATTCTTTTTTTCAACCTTATTTATGATCCAAGAAGTGGTTGATAGTGTATGCAATCTTGGCCCTTGATGCAAGAGCATAGTTGGCTTGTGACTAATTTAAACATGGGTGTAAGTAGGAGAAAGTGGTGTAAAGTTATTACTAGTAATTATGGAAAGAAACACCCCTAAAATATCATTAACATAATAAGATTTAATTAATGGGAGCTAGTGGAGGATATTCTTGGCATGGAGTAGTGACAACTTGGAATATTTATTTGTCATAGTCATATCCTAATTTTAGGAATACTGGTTAAAAAATATTGATGGTTGAGCATAATGACGACCTCCCAAAATAAGAGTCATCCATTTTGTATAAATAATGGTTGAGGCATTTGATAAAAAAAATTTGTGGGATGGTAAGTAAGGAAGTGATTTAGAAGTTTTTCATTTAGTAAGTCATTTTAAGGAGATTTATGTTAGCATCAAGAGTCTATGGAATTTTGTTATTTTAGTTGATAAGTCTATTGCATCCTAAAAATTGTATTAGTGGAGTGTATAGTGTCATGGAGCCCAAAATTTGGGAGCTCAATATAGTTTCAATAAGTTGTGTATACATCAATGAGTTTTGATATATGTAAGAAGCATATTTTTTTGGGTTTGTGTTGTAGGATGAATCGATATCTTTTTATGTTTGGTATCTTTGCAATTGAAAATAAAGAACTCCGTGAAATAAAACCTATGAATCTTTATTGCCATGTAAGTTGTGTAGTGCAAAATTTTTGTATTGATTCAAAAGCTCTAATATTTTTATTATGTTGTCACCATTGTTTGGATTAGAATGTGTTTCTTCTAATGTAAATGAAGTGTTTGAATATTATAAAGTTGTCTAGATTAAATACATGTTTTGGGTACCCAGTCTTGAACTACATCAAGTGGTATTAGAGCAAGGTCTGTCCTTTGGTTGAGTGTGTGAGAAGAACTATGCTAGTGTTGAGAAATACATTGGATACAAATGAATTTTAGGTGGGGTTTTGGTAGACAACATGGGAGAGTTGAACCATCCAAAATTGTAGATTTAGCTCAAGGAATGAGGGAGATCCTAGCAAGATTGGCTTCACTAGAGACAACTCAAAGAAGGGGAGTTCACCTTGAAGATCTGAGTGATGAAGAAGGAGAAATAACTCAAGAAGCTCAAGGACATGAAGAAGAAATGGTAGATGTTGTAGAGACCAAATTTCTTAGAGCCATGGAAAAGATTGGAGGTACACCCAAATTGGATACACCATATTATAATGAAGTTCTAAAAGGTGAAGAAGACATAGATTGGATTACAGAGATGCAAAGATACTTTGACTATGAATCTACGAAAGAGTCCAATAAGGTTAAAAAAATCTTGCATGAGGTTAAAAGGACATGCAGATTTATGGTGGGAATATGTACAAACTAAAAAGCAAAGAAAAGGGAAAAATAAAAATAAAATTTGGGATAAAATGGTGACAAAACTAAAGGCTAAATTCTCACCTTCAGTTTGTTTAAAAAATAAAAAATTTCAAGACAAAGGAAATCAACCGTGAAGGAGTACACTGAAGAGTTCTACAAACTCACTATAAGGGATAGACATGTATAAGATAAACCAAATTTTATAGCAAGGTATGTGAATAGATTGCATTTAAATATCTAATATTAAATTAATTTGTTGAACTTTAGACATATAGAGGAAGCCTATCAAAGTGCTTTAAAGGCAGAAGAGAAGTTATGTAGAAGGTAAAAAAATAACTCAAGAGGAAGAGGAATGCTAATGCCCATTATTGGAAAAGAAAAAGAAAATAGTAAGGAACAAAAAGCATGTGAAGAGTAAATTGGTACTTCACAAAATAGTGATTCCAATCAAGGTACAAGAGGAAGAGGTTATTATGGAAGAGGTTTTACAAGCTCATGCTACCGATGTGGAGAAGTTGGACATAGAGAATTTGAATTTCCTCAAATACAATAGGAAAATAGGAGAAATAATATGACTAGAAATCATGTTGCACAAGAAAATATAGAAACTGTTGCATCACCTCAACATATAGAAGAATCAAAACAAGGAGAATCATTAATGTTCAAGAGAGTGTCACTAAAACTAGATGAGCAAAAGAAAGAATTTGAACAAAGAACTTTATTTAAGAAAGTGTCTAAATCAAGTGGAAAGTGTTGCAAGGTGATTATGGATAATGAAAGTACATGATATAGTCTCTCAAGAAATGGTGGAGAAACTCAATTTGAAGAAGCTTAAGCACCCTAACCCATACAAGTTCTTATGATTGTAGATAAAACATCAACTAGTGGTAAGTGAGCAATACTTAGGTAATTTTCAAATTGTTAACTATAAAGACGAAATCATGTGTGATGTAATGACTGGTGCTTATCATATTATTTTGGGTAGAACCTAGCAATTTGATAGAGATTCTATGTATGATGGAAGAAGAAATATGTACACTATTGTGAAAGAGGGAAATAAATTTACATTAAATCCCATTATAGGAAAAAAAAAAAAAATGAAATAGATAGTAGCCCTATAGTTTGTTTGAGCATAAAGAAACAATTGGTAGAAAAAGAAGTAAGGAGTGCTCCACATGAAGCAAGTAATGACAAGGAGAGAAATGGTATTAAAGATAAGCATACAAAGAGGTGAAAGAAAAATTTGATTTTTCTATAGAAGAAAAAGAGATAATAACAGCTAAGATTTATTACTTGAAGGATATGAAGGAATCGGTTAAAAGGGAGCGAAAGTGAAGAAAAGTACATGGAGGATTTTGCAAAAAAGAAGATAATGGAAGAAAAGAAAGATAATTTTTTTAAATTTGTACAATATTGTTTCCACTAACTTGTATATTTGTGTTTTAGGAAGATTATTTATGGGATTTATTCAATTGAATGCAGAAAGAATGAGGTGTGAGAAAAGAGTGGTGAGTGTAGAAGAAGGATGGCATGAGGAAATAGATATGGAAAATATTTATGATGACAATTGTGTTGATTTGTGGGTAGGAAAATGGAGAATGAAGAGAAAAATATGTGTGACTTACTTAGTTTCATCATGAAGATTGAGTCACGTCTTACACTTGAAGAGGAAAAGTTGTTGTGGATAGTATTTACTAAATATGCAAGGGAGAAGGAGTGTGTAGAAGAGGTTGTGAGAGTATATTGGAGAGAATGATTTTGGTGGAGGAGAAAAATGAAGAGAAACAAGATAGTTTATGATGGACCCAAGTCCACAAGAGGTGTGAATAATACTAAATGAAATTGGTAGAAAGAAATAGGATTTATTTTGGTTAACTATTGGAAGAAGCAAAGAACAAAATCTTTTGGAATAATTATTTCAATAATGGATTTTGTTGTGGAATGTTCATTTTTTGAAATTTTTGAACTATGCTCACAAACTTCTTACCCGATGAGTTTGATGCAAGAGGATAGCTAGCCCACAACTGATTTAAGCATGGGAAAAAGTTAGGAGAAAGAAGTGTGAATTTATTGCTAGCAAATATGGTAGGAAACACCCCTAAAATATCGTCAACATAATAAGAATTAACTCATTGCACGACTAGTCAAGGATATTCTTGGCATAAAGTTGTGACAACTTGAAATATTTATTGGCAATGGTCAAGTCCTAATTTTAGAAATGTTGGTTTAAAAAATGATGTTTGAGCATAATGACAACCTCCCAAAATATAATTCCTCCATTTTGTATAATGAATGATTGAGGCATTCAATAGAAAAAGTAGTGGGATGGAAAGTAAGGAATTGGCTTAGAAGTTTGTCATTTAGGAATTCATTTTAGGGAGATCTTTGTTAGCATAAGGAGTCTACAAATTTATTTATTTTGTTTATATGTCGGTTTCATCCTAAAAATGGTATCAATGGAGTCTATAGTGTCACAGAGTCAAAAAAATGGGAGATTGGTATAGTTTCAATAAGTTGTGTATATAGCAATGAGTTATGATATACATAAGAAGAATACTTGTTTGGGTTGTGTTGTGCGATGAATTGGCCCCTTTTTATGTTTTAGATCTTTGTGACTAAAAAGAGAGAAACACATGAAATAAAATTTATGAAGCTTTATTTTCATGTAAGATGTGTAGTGTAAGAGATTTATATTGATTCAAATGCTCTATATTTTTGTTATGTTGTCATCATTATTTGGATTATAAATTTTTTTCTAAACCCTGAGGTGTTTAAATATTGTAAGGCTACCTAGATTGGCTACCCATTTCGGGTACCTAGCCTTAAACTACATCAACACTACCATATTGATATATTGTATGGTTATCATAATAATTGAGGAGGTAGTGATTAATAAATTGGAGTAAATAATAAGTGTAAGTGATTAGTAAGAACCTTTTGTTAGTCTTTGGGAAGATGGGATCAATGTTTAAAAGGTTATACTTGATGTCTTAAAGGTTGTGACTCTTTGATAATGGACTATGATTCATGCTAATAAGTTGTTGCATTTTGGGGATAATATTTATGGTAAAGGGGCCCTTTGGGAGCTATAAAATCATTCCAATCATTATTTTTATTGAAATATTTGATAGTTTGCAATTTTTGAGCTATTTTAGTATTATCTTCTAATTATGATACTATTGCATATTCTAACTAGTAATATTAAAAATAACTAGAAATTAATTTATTTGTAATTTTTTATGCAGTTCACTACCAAAAAGAATATAAGAATTACATGTGATTTTAAAATTATAAGTTTGGATTGATATGCCACCAAGACATTATTTATTGATGCATTCATGGATGAAGAGTCCAGGGAAACGACTATCTAACCATGCAACTTAGAGTCAACACAACAAAATTAACACAAAATAGAAAAACAACTTCTCATTGATTCAATACCACAAAATGATTGTAATATGGTTCATCGGCCTACTACATGCCCATTTCAAACTATATTACAAAGATATATAAATTGAGCACACTTCTCAAAATATTCTATTTCTAATATAATTATACTTCTCTTTATTCTAATCTAAGACTATCTTCCAAAATGAATGCAAAAGGTGTTTATGTAGTAGTTCCATGCTCTAGGAATGATCTGTGTTGGCTACAAGAGGTCTTGAACCTTGATGTCTTGTGAAATGTGTAGGTTAGCCTAAATCCGATGATGAAGCTCCAAGAGTTAATTAAATTCATTTTGGTTACCATTGAAGGTTCCTTTGGCCCCATACTTCCTTGTGGACTATTTATTTGAATGCCACAAGTCACTGTAAGGTCCCACAAACTTCACACTTTGAATTGATTATTGATTATCCTAAACTATGAACTCGATGTTACTTTCGGTCACAATAATTGTCAAGGATCTAATTCAAACCTCTTAAAATCTAGATATGATGTGCAAGATTTGTTATATAACTTTGATCCTCTACCATATGCCGAAATGAGATTATGTGGTGAAATGTTGTAAGCTACACTAGGATACTCCAACATTAGACACCTAAGGTTATTTGAAAAGTGAGTCCCACACTTTACCGATTTTAGAGGGCAACCAAGGTGGTCCACCTTAACTTGTAAGATCCATGATGAGTCTTCTACTAGTATTCCTTTCCACTTAACTAGGTATTCTTCATGATGTCTATTTATGGTGTTGCACCCAATTCTTCTATCCAAAATCTACTTTATCTACTCTTGTGGTTGTTGTGGTAGCTATTCTTTAAAGTAAAATTCTATGGTGTTTCTACTTGACTAGATTTCATGATATTGATGGAGACCTACTATGTTGAGTATTGGTCATATACCAATTTTTTCTAATAATTCAACCTCAAAGGTAGTCCCTAAATCAGATTTCTTGAGAATCTTACATAGACTAAAACTTCCTCATCTTCAACTTGTTGTATGTGTCTACTAGAAATATTTATTTTCTAAGATATACCATGACTTCATCTCCAAATGTAAATTCCTTGTCTCTCCTTTTTAACTAGCTGTCATTTGTACTTCTTGTTCATTGTTTCCCAGTGTTTCTGAAGAGACCGACGCATGAGAGACAAGAACGCAGTCAGAGACCAAGCCTTGCGTCTGATGTTATGGTGACTGCCAGTTGTTTGTGAATCAGAGTCGGCAAGCTTGAAACCAATACTATGTCGATTCCTGTCATGTGAATTTGGTAGTTGATACCTGTTGCTGGCAACGTGTGATGTGTGAGTTGAAATCTGTTATATGAAATCGAAATGTGGAATGCACGACTCTGTCCCAAGAGTATAAGAATCAGAATTTGATTGTAGGGCTCATAATCTTTGTTGTGAGATGAAGTCGAACTCTGTTGCCTGAATTATTAGTGAATTTTGTTTGACATCCATTCTTGTGGACTGCAATTCTTCTATCTGGCTGACTGTCGTTGATTGAAGTGCTTTTTGTAGTTGCTATTGAATTGCTTTCCTTCCGTGAATGCTTCATCAAATTATGTCCCAATTTCCTAGCTTATCTCCCACTAAGAATCACAAGTTGTCCAAACTCCTATTTACCAGTTCGGTTTGTCCATCTATCTATGGGTGAAATGATGCACTAAATTTTAGGTCTAACTTCTTCTTTCTTAATGTTCTCCACAAATATCTTATGAAATTTGTGTATCTATATGAAACTATACTCTACAATAATCTCTACAATCTCACAACCTCCCTAAAAATAGGTCACCAATATGTACATCATCATGTGTTTTCTTACAAGGAATAAACTATGCCATCTTAGAAAATATATCTACTATCACAAATATAGAATCATGTCCCTTCTATGTTTTTGGCAACCCTAGTAATAAATCCATGCTTATATCCTCTCAAGGTTTCCCTCATATTGTTAAAGGTTGATATAATCTAGTATTTTAACTACTCCCTTTTGCAATCCAACAAGTCCTAAAAATTTGAATAGTTTCTTACATCCTTATATATTTGAGGTCGAAATTAATTTTCCAAATCTGTAGTCTTATCAATGCCAAAATGCCTTACCAATCCACCACTGTGTTTCTCTTTGATCAATTTTTCCCTCATTGAGCTCCTAGGAATGCAAAATTGACTTCCTTTGAATATCATGTCATCCTAAATGAAGTAATTTGGATATTTACTCATCTCTATTGCAACTGGTTCTTTACTTACTTTCCAAACTTCTACAAAGTCTAGGTTATCCTTATACATGTGTTTGAATTCTTCAATTATTGCTACCCTCATTTCTATCAACAAGTTCCTTTTTCTACTCAACACATCTACAACCTTGTTTGATTTGCCACTTCTATGTTTCAACATAAATGTGCAAATCTGAACAAACTCTACCCATCTCTTATGTCTCTAATTCAACCTGCCTTGATTGTTCAACTACTATAAGGCTTGATTTTCAATGTACAACACAAATTCCTTGAGTAATAAATAATGGCTCCACTTCTTCAAGGCTTGAACTATGGCATAGAATTCCTAGTCATAGACTATCTCTTCCTTGCACCATTCAAATTTTCATTGAAATATGTTATTGGACTTCCTTCTTGACTCAATATAGCTCCTATCACACTTCCACTAGCATTATAATCAACCTAAAATACTTTGTCAAAATTAGACAATGTTAACAATGGTTGTTCGATTACCCTTTTCTTCAGGAGTTCAAAACTCCTTTGTGCTTCTAATGTTCACTTAAACCCCTTATGATCTCCTCTCATTGCCTCTTCAATGTTTAATAGTGTTGGCCACTCAAAAAATTCTCACTTTCTCTAGGTCCATCTTCAATCCTTCCATAGAAATAAAAACACCTAAATATACTAGCTCTTTCCTCATGAAACCATATTTCTTGATGTTTAATAATAGCTTCTCTTCTCTCAATCTTTGAAATCCTTCTAATGTGCCACAAATTCTCTTCTTTGGTCCTACTAAAAATTATAATATCATCCAAGTAGATAATAATAAACTTACCCAAAAATTAATTCAATACCGCATTCATTACACTCATTAATCTACTTGTGCATTAGCTAACCCAAAAGGCATGACCAACTGTTATGCCTTGCATAACGACCCCATCTTTTGCCTTGGTCAAAATGGGTCCCCCTTTATGTTTTAATCTTTGGTTGATTTTTAAACAAAGTTTGGAGTCTTTCTTTTCCAACACTTTGTTTTTCTTTGGTTTATTCTGCCGGAAGCGGAAGCGGAACTGAATCGGGTTTTGAAACTTTTTTCAAAACTCATTTTGATCCCCATACCGACAGTCTTTCTTTTGAACTTTTTGTTTTGTCTTTGTCGGAGCTGGAGCCGGAGTGGAAGTTAAGTCGATATTTATTTAAAATTTCAAAATCAAATCTCGTTCCACCCCCGCCTCCGCTTTTTGGTCTTTCGTTTTAAACTAGGTTTTGTATCTTAAGTTTTCTTATTTCAGTCTTTTTGTTTTATTTTTATGTTTGGTTTTGCTTTATTCTTTGTTGGTGGAACCAAACCTAGAACGGGAACCAAGTTGGAAAGTTAAACAAAGTTTCTGAAATTGTTTTCATTCTGATTCTGCTCCTGCCGTTTCTTGGTCATTGACTTTACTAAAGTCACACAACAGTAATGGACCAGTTCTTTCTGCAGTTCCAACTCCGCTCTACTGCATTTATTGCATTAATGACAGGTGCCATGCATGCGTGAAACTTCGAGTTTTTTTTACCTTAATTAGGGATTAATGCGTAGTTATTACCATTACTATTAAGAGATTGAAGAGTGAACCAGAGTCGCACTGAAGCTTTTGGGCGAGTGAATCGATTGATAGAGAGACAGTTGCGCGCGGATTGCTTCAAGAGGTTAGCCTATTTATTTGCGTTCGAGGTAGGGTTTTCTATTCTCATTCTTCTTTTGCCTTCGTGTTTTCCATTTTTGTTCATTTTGGATTGTTTTGCTTTGGGAAAGTTCATGATTCTCGGTAAGTTTGCATGTTTTTCTTTTCTTTCTTTGTTTGTTTAGATTTCTTGTCTTCTTTTTTGCTTTTGTATCTAGTTTCTTGGTCTTCAACATGGTCGTTTTCATGTTTTTAGTCGTGATCGCATCGTGTTGCCCTAGATTTTAATGCGTAGATTAAATTACGGTTCCACAGTGGGTAGGGTTTGTTAAATCTTGTTTTTATGTAGAAATCTTGTTTTGCATTCAATCTGGTTAAAATAAACAGGGTTAAATTCGTGCCCTAGTTTTTATATCGGGGTTTTTAGTTTAGGGTTTTTTTATGCATTTCTGTGTTCATGTTTTAAAATATGATGCCCTAGAAAGTATAGTCGCCTCTCGATCATATGGGGATGGTCTTATTAGGTTACATTTAAGCCCCTTTTCATTTTGATATGACCTAGTCCTTAATCATGAAGTTATGCATTAAACTATTAAAAAAACACTTATGACATCATGGTTATTTTAGGCGAAAGCGGGATCGGAATCAATCTAGACTTTGAACCATGTTTTCCAATAGGTATCGATTCCATTTCCATCCCATCTTCGACTCCGCTTATAGTGAGAATCCTTCTTTCAAAATAATGATAACCTAGGCGGAAGTGGAAGCGGAACCGAAACTGAATATGAAATTAAAAAATCAGAAAGAAACCAAATTAGTTTCCATTTTGGTTCCGGTTCCGATCACCATGCCGGTTCCGACTCCGATCCCGCTTGTTATTATTGAAATCTCAATAACGGTTTTGGCCCCGAGCCCGACAGTGTTTTGAAAGAGGCTGTTTAGAATGTTTTATGTTTGGTTCCGCCTCCGATATATATATGAAGGGTAAGGTTTTAAAGCATATTTTGTGATATTTATTCAAGGATCTAATTGGGGTTTTTGTTGCAGGAAAGCTAAAGGATGTCAGGAGTATCAGGAGAAGCCTCCCAAAGGAATCGGCCAGCAGAAACATCAAAAGCAGCAACAAAGCCCAAGAAGATAAAGCCGAAGCATCTACCTTATACTTTGAGGTATAATCATAGGGGTCCTGTTGTCATTGCAAGCAAAGTGGAATCAGATTGGTCTGATATAACCAACACCAATCTGGGCTCATACAATTTTGAGGAGCTATATTCAAAAACATTCATTGAAGATATAACAGGGAGAACTCAAAGAATAGTTGAGTCTAGTTTGGCTCACATCACCTTATTCCCTCTATCTATCCAGTGCCCGGAGTTGATTATGACAGCAACAGGTGCTTACAATCCACCCACTAGGTAGTGTATGGATGCACAGGATAATGTTATTATTGATTTAACTCCTCAAATATTTCAACATATGTTTAGTGTCCCGGATCCAAAGAACCTGGTACAGTTAAAGGAGGCAGAAGCTTTAGAGAAATATAGCAAATACAAGGGGGCCAACAAAGCTCAGTTGAACAAGAAATGGTTGAGAACAGAGAAGAAGTCTCTGACCAAACTCCATGATCAACCAAAGAGGACAAAGTTCTACAAAGAAGTATCAGACCCGATCATGATGTTGTCTAGATTATTTGGGAAGAGGGATGCATTTCACTTCAAGGAGTGGATGTTTTCCTTCATTCAGACCATCTTTAATGGCAAACAATAGTTTGATTGGCCAATGGTTGTCTCTGATGCTATTCATGACCAGTTAACAAGGATAAGGGAAACCAAATGCTTCTTTATGACTTCTTATGTTGTTTATGCAATAGCTAGAGGAGGTATGTTTCCAGGTTTAAGGAGAGTAGGGATATTGGGAGAGGCAGATGGAAAAAGGAAAGTGTAGGACCATTATGATCAGTTATCTCTACAAGTATCAGAAACACAATTTAGAAGGGTTAATGATGCATTTCTATATGTAATCATTAACCAGCTTAATGGAGATGCAGGATATAGACTGAGCCAAGAAGTTGTGGCGTTTATAACGGAATGGGGATGTTGGTATATCCAATACCCCAAGTTCACATACTTCAGGAAGGCTAGATTTGAGGGTCATCCCCACTTACTGCCAAGGTGTTGTAGCAATAGGACAGTGTTGATGGAATTTGTATATCAAGTTCTAGGGGTTAATGCCCAGTTTGGATTGAAGCACAAAACAGGATGTCATAAGTTCCCCATGCAATTGGGTGAATACAACTGTCAACATCTGGTGGGAGCTAAGGTAGTGTGCAGTGAGTTGATACATCTGAAACTAGGTTTGTACACAACTTGGAAGTACTTTGACCCAAGGAAGAAAATGAATGCCTTGCTGCCTTCTATTTTTGATAAACATTTCAACTTGTTGGAAGATTTTTGGAGTGACCTTCAAGATGAGTATGATCTCAAGAAGAAAAATTATGAGAGGTTACCCGTTGCACTTATGGTAGAATTTGGGATTAAAGACGATATCCCTGACACATTAGTAGATGATGGAGTGGTGTTAGATCCATCCTATGATGCATTAAATATTGGCACCAAAATTTTGGATCTGGTGGACTGGGATGGTGAGGAGACCATTGACATAAAGCAAATAGGGAAGCCAGTTTTGGATAGAAGTATTCACTGGGTTGTCCTAAGAACCAAAACTCCTCAGGAACCAACTCCTAAGAAGGGGAAGGGATACAAAAGAATTAAAAGGAAATTGCCTTCCAAGGAGCCCTTGGAATTCTTCCCTCCAGACATTGAGGAGATTGAGCTTGAAGCATTGGCTCAAGATGAACCAAAGACACAAAAGGGAGATGCTCAAGCGGGACCTGTGGTTTCAACACCTGCATTAGGGGAATCCTGTACTCAAGTCCCACTTACAAAGCAACAAAGTGAAGAAGTGCAAAAAGGGACTCTTCATGATATTTCTGAATCCATGAAGGGAAAAGGAGTAGAGGTGGAGAGTCATGATATTGGAACAGACTTTGATGAGACTTTGTCAGAGAATGCACAAGAAAATATGCCTCTAGAGGAGGATACTAAACAGGTGTTGACAAAGGATGATCAATGGGCACTATTTGAGGAGGCAAAGAAGGCCTCGGATGATCAAGCACATGTTGTAGCAATAGAGAAGCAAAAGGTAATTGATGCTAAGGTACAGGCTGATGCCTTACTCTAGCAACAACAGGTAGAAGCCCAATGAAGAGCTAATGAAATGGAAAAGAAGCAAAGGAAAAAGGAGTAGGAGCTTAGGATCAAAGAGGAAAATGATAAGCTGGAGTTAATACAGAAAATTCATGATTTGGAGGAAGAAAAGGCAAAGCAGTGAAGAGAAAGATAAGTTCTTGTGGCTAAGTTGAAGCTTGCTGAAGAGGCTTATAAAGAGAAAGAGGAAGCGGAATGAGTGCAAAAAGAGAAAGATGCCGAGGAGCTGATCAAGCAACAACAAAAGGAAAAGGAAGATGCAGAAAGACTTAAGGCATTAGAGGAAGAGAGAAACCGGAAACTGGAGAAGAAGAGATTAGAAGAAAAAAAGTTCAAAAGGGAAGAAGAAGAGAAAAGGATACAAGAACAAAAGGATAGAGAGGAAGCTGAAAAGATTGCTCAGACAAATGTGGAGCAAAAACAACAAGAGAAACAAGGGGTTGATTCTCAACCTCAAGTAAATGTGCAACCACCCTCTACTACTACTATTGCTTCTTCCTCAACTATAATGACCACTACTCCAAGTGCTCCCACTTGGTTAAAATTGGATCTTCAGAAGAGATCAGTGACACCTTCACAACCTCTCAATTGGGACGACATGATGAAAGAAAGGCCCAAGAAGAAGGCCAAGATCCTACATTCCACCAGACTCACCGACAGGGGAGAAATTATTGTTGAATGTGCCATACCAATGATGGACAAGGATGTAGGAGACATGCAATTGGCTGATTACCAATTGGGTACTGTTAACTTGGGGAGACCCACCAGAGATCAGCAGATGAATTTGATAGATGTGGTAGCTTCATCCACTAAATCTAGAATGATGAAAGACAAGTAGAGAAAAGATGAGCTTAAGGCTCAGTTAGATTAGTTGCATTCTTTCTTGAAAAGTGTTTCTACTCCGAGGTCACAACAAATTGCCACCATTGAAACACCAGTTTTTCTTAGTAAGAAAGAGGTGGATGATTTGGTATAGGTAAGGAGTAAGGCAAAGATTTTGGATAGAGGGACTGATAAGATAAATCAGGAAATAAGTGAAGTACTAGACGACAGTTTTGGGGTTCACAAAATGATTGAGGAGCTAATAGAGGAAATGAACCAGTATGTCAAAGTATTGGGAGAATAGGAGGAGGAATATAGAGGATACAGTCAGAAGTTGAAGGAGGTTAGCAAATTTTCAAAGTCCACTCTTCTAGAACAGTCAATACTCGAAGAGGACAATAAAGATTTCTTGTCAAAGACTTCCAACATACTTCAATTTAGGTCTGATTTTCTATACAAGCATAAAAGTGAAGTTCGGGATTCTATTAAGGATTTGAATGAACAGTTTGAGGAGTTGGAAGTAATTATTGTTGTTATAGTAAACGTTGATATACCAATAAAGGAGGGCCTGCCTTTGAACCAAATAAAAGAAAAATGGGATGATAGGTTTAAAGAGGTCATCCAAAAAGGAGATGATGGTGAAGATCTTCTATTAGATCGATTAATTGATATTAAAGAAGAGATAAGGGCAGCTAAGAGGGAATTGACCAAGCTAAAGGACATGAGAGGATTTGCAGAGCTAGAAAGGAACAAATTTGAAGACAGTTGGGTTGATGGGACAGATTTGGATGTGCTTCAACAAGTCTTCTCCAGTTATGACGAGTACATTGCAGAGCAAGCTTCACATGCATAATTGGTAGCCTCATGCATGCATAGTTTTCTTTTTTCTTCTTTGCATGCACAACTGGCAGTTTGTGGGCGCATGGCTTTCTTTTCTCCTCTCCATTCTTTTCTTCTAGTTTAACTGAGTTTCCAAGAAGACTTTAATCCCTAAAACGGTGGATCGACCTAAAATAGAGAGGACTTTAGTTTTTTGTATATCTATAAATACCCTTGGGGTATCATATTGTAAGGGTCGGCTAATGGAGAATAGAATTGGCCACCTAATAGTAGGAGATAGAATTTTGCATAGTTGTTACAAAGATACTTTGTTATTTACAGTTAAATATAATTACAGGTTTTTACACAATATGGTGTTAGAATTGAGTTTTACTTGATAAGGTTGATGAATTATAATCTATTTGTATGCCAGTGATTGTGTTGAAGCATAAGTGTTTCTTATGTGATGAAATTCATTAGAAGAAACCAGATTTAAGGATTATCTCATTAGATTATTGGTGAATTGAATTTATTGAAGTCTGTTGATCTATGATCTTGGCAATGAATGAAAGTGTGTTCTTTTGGAATCTTTGAAATATTTAGGATGTGTGATTGTGATGTTAAATTAAGCACCTTAGATGCATGCAATAGTATGGATTATTCTGTAACTTGTATCATGCTATGGTTTTTTTGATCTGTTGGAAAAACATTCATTGTTGAAGATATATGTCTAGATGCTAGATAAGTTTTATTCATGTTTAGTGATTTACCCTCTTATCTGTCTTTTTCTTTTGTTTAAAACCCCCTTTCTTTATTAAGAATAGATCGATGAATAATTCATTGCTTGTATTCCTTGTTACCATCACAAGACCCTTGAATATTACAGTTGCATGGACCAATTGAGTGACACCAGACAGTTGAGAACTAACTACCAGGACCTTGGGAGTTAGGCTACTATATGTTGTCTTTCTTTTTCAGGAGAAATAGAGTAGAAATATTCTGTTTAAACGTTGTTTGTGTCATTTTCACCATCAACACCAACCACTCATACAAACCCTCATTTGTCTTGAATGTAGTATTTCATTCATTATCTTCTTTGATCCTAATTTGATTATATCCACTTTTGAGATCAATCTTTGTGAAATACTTTGTGTCACTCAAACAATTCATGATGTCATCCATCCTCTACAATGCAAATTTATACTTGATGGTGATCTTATTAATAGCTCTTGAATATATGCATATCCTCCATTCTCCATCTTTCTTTGGTGCTAATACTATTAGTACTCCACATTGGCTTAAAATTTCTCTAATTAACCATTTTCCTCAATAACTCATGTACCTATCAATATCACTCTACATTTTTGCCAACATCATCGTATTTGTCACTTTTTGGGGGAAATTGGATCTTGTTATTGGATTTGTATAATAACTAATGATCTGAATTGGTGGCAATCCTTTAGGTACATTATCTAACACAATATCTTATTATTTTTTTATTAATTTAGTTACTTCTATTTACGATGGCTCTTCTTCATTTGCAATGGTGTTTTGAGTGTTGTACTTCCTTGAGATCAATGCAAACACATGTTCTTATGTCTCAATCCATCCAAAAATTTCTTTCCATCAACCAAATATATTTTGATGTTACCACACACTTCACCTTTTCTCTCTTCTTCCAAAGGTATAAAAATATGCCTTTTTCCATTAGAGGTCATAGTGTAGGTATTCTTTCTTCCATCATGAATTTCCTTCCTATCATACTTACATGATCTTCCCAACAACAAATGGCATACATCCATTGTTTTAATATCACACAACACTTCATCATTGTATGGTCCTATATGAAATTTACAAAACATTATTCACTTATGAGTATCGTATGTTCATCTTAAATCTATGAGATCATGTATGGGTTTAGATTTTTTATCCTTTTCAACTTCAAATTATTCACCATTTCTTCTAAAACCAAATTACTTGTAGTACCACTATCAATGATAACTTTGCAACACTTACCTCCTAATTTGCATACAATTCTAAACAAACTTTTTCTTTGTGTCAATTCCTTGAGTGTTTTTGTCTACAACAAAGCTCTTCACCATTTCTTCTAAACCCAAATCACTTGTACTACCACTATCAATGATAAATTTGCAACACTTACCTCCTAATTTGCATACAATTCTAAACAAACTTTTTATTTGTGTCAATTCCTCAAGTGTTTTTGTCTACAACAAAGCTCTTCTCATTACCAATGACACCCTTTTCTAGTTTTCCTATTGAATTTAGTAATCCACCAAGCTCTTCCTCTACATATGCTTCCCTTGCACTATGTATTTTTGCTAATAATCTCTTGGTAACATTTAAATTCCCTATTTCCTTCTCCACATTTGAAATAGGTTCCCTTGAATGGTCTCTTATCAAATCCATTTTCAATTCTTTGATAACCTTCATTGTGGTAGCTATTATTGCTCCCTTTGATGTTGTGGTAGAAACTCCTGCCATTCATCCCTTGGTGATAAAAACATTGCCTCTTTCTTCATTGTGGTATGAGATTTCCTCCTTGTTATGTCACACATATGACCTTCCTTTATTGCATTGTGATCTACCTCTCTATAATCTTCATCCTCTACCTTTCTACGTGTATTCAAACCTCTTGTTCAACTTCTCGTCTACGTTTAGCGTAAATTGATATGCTTCTTCAATTATTGACATCCTCAAAAAACTCAATTCTTCTTGAATGCTTGTTCTTAGTCCATTAGTGTACCAAATAGCTTTCTCCTTGATAGCTTCACTATGCCCAATTCTAATGATCATCCTATTAAATTATTCAAAGTACTCCATTGAATTTTCCTTTTTCTTTAGGTTTTGTAATATTTTCAATAATTCTAGCTCATAATTAGCATGTATTAATTGAATTTTCAATGTTTTCACCATCTTATCCCATTTTATGATCTTTTGCTTTCATCTCCTATTCATATCTAATTGAACTTCCTTCCACAAAATAGCAACATTTATTCTTAACTTAGTTTTTGTAAATCTCACCCTTTCCAAATGTTTATTTTTTCATACTCAAATTATTATCCCATATCATTTATCTAGTCAATTAGTTCCTCGGGATTCAAATCACCCACTTTGTTAGAAATCACAATTCTAGGTCTCTTACCAATCTTGGAAATAGATTTCAACATTTTGATATGATATAATTCTTCTTCTTCTAGGGTTTCTTTATCTCAATCGATAGTTTGAGCTCAAAATTCATCATCCTAATGTTTATGGTTTAGGCCTCTTCTCCTATCTTCTTCCATGGCATCCAACCATACTTTCATTTTCCTCAACATATCTAAAATTTCTTCCATTCTTCCAACAACATTGGTCAAACTAGGCACTTTCCTTGGATCTAGTGCAATTGCATCAATTAGATGATCATTCTAGAAGATTGCAACTGTATCATAGTCAACACTTTGTTGACCTTCTTGTAGGATGCCTTAGCTTGACAATATATTTATATAATGATCTATTGGAATGCATTTTCCTCCAAAAGGATTTGAAAACTCACTTTGATACCATTTAATGCAGTCGTGGATGGAGAGTCCAAAGAAAGGACTGTCTAACCATGCAGCTTAGAGTCAACACAATGAAATCAACACATAATAGAAAGCAATTTCCCATTTATTCAATACTAGAAAATGATCATATTATGGCTCATCGACCTACTACATTCCCATTTAAAATTGTATTGCAAGTATATAGAAATTGAGCACACTTCTTAAATATTATACTTCTAATCTAATTCCACTTTTCTTTCTTCTAATCTAAGACTATCTTCCAAAATGTGTTTATAAAGTAGGTCCATGCTCTAGGAATTATCTGAATTGGTTACAAAAGGTTTCAAACCTTGATGCCTTATGAAATTCTCATTGAAGGTTCATCTAGCCCCATACTACCTTTTAACTATTTATTTGGATATCACAAGTCACGAGAAGGTCTCACAAACTTCACATGTTGAACTGATTGACAATTATTATGACCTATGAACTCAATGTCACTTTTGGCAATGTTAACTATTTGGGAATTGATTCAAATCTCCTAAAATCTAGATATGATATGTATGAGCTATTATAAAACTTTAATTCTTTGTTGTGAGCTAAAATGTAATGTCCCTAATAGGAATATTATTGGTTTTATTCTAAATTATCAGTTTCCAAACAAATAGAAGATTTAGAGAGTAACTTGGCTTGATTTAATCCCCGCAAATAAGTCAAAATTCAATTACAATAATAACTTAACAATTAGGATAGCATCATTAGTAACTCTAGTAAATTTTCTAAACTGATTATGACTCCATTTTGAGGATGCTCAATCACGAGGGAAGCACGGAAGAGGATGGTCAGAAGGGGTATCTTAGCCTCCATGGACCTCATGTGGTGCATGTCTTTCATATGAGGTGGCCCCTTACCCTATGTGGTGCATGCCATTCATATGAGGTGGCCCCTTACCCTATGCGGCGCATTCCATTCATATGAGGTGGCCCCTTGACCCCATGTGGTGCATTCCATTCATATGGGGCGGCCAAATGAGGATCACCCCCATCCTTCCATCTTCTTCCATTCCTTTAAGAGTGACTTTCTTTATATTGTTATTCCACGATAAGGGAAGTGAGATTACGAAATGTGTCATGGCAGCCAACTCCCCGAGGCCCAATGGAAATACCCTCCACAATGAAGGTTGTACCCCCTTGGCCCTTCATGGGCTCATCTTGTCCCTGCCCGAGTGGCATACCTAGAAGAGGCCCTCTCGTTGTACTCCCTTGGAAACTCTCCCTTCTCCCATCATGGAGAAACAATGTGCACATTAGACCAACTAACTTAATACTTAAAGAGTATATCCTTAAAGCTTGAAGAGTATATTATCACAAAATAAATGTGAATTAGTGTATGAACCCTTAAATATACTTGAACAATCTACTATAATCCTACATAAAAAAAATTACCACAATATTAATTCGTAGATCTGAAGTATAAAATAATTATGTTATCTACGATAATCTGAATCATAATTCTATTAATTACAATTTGGAACCACAAACATACTAACTATGATCATGACTACAGGGAAAACTTTAGTGGCGAATCTTTGCCAATTGGTGAATTAATCGGCCCAACAGGGTATCCAAATCGCCTAGATTTTACTAACTATCGGTCCAATGCATGTCCATTCACCATCGGTTTTTTTTTACGAGGCATGTTTAGGCAATAAATTTGCCATAACAGACTACGTGTTTCCAATGGACTAATTAATATTTTCGCTTGGAATCCCGGGGAGCATGTCATAAAACACCGACATATTCGCCAATACTATTAAAACAACATTATATGAGGACCCATTTCGCCAATTAAAATTTACAAATAGTTGCTTGTGAAGACCCATTTCGCCAATTAAAATTTACAAATAGTTATTTAAAAATAATTACATTTGAGGACACATTTCGCCTTGAAAATTACAAAGTATCGTTGTATAAGCATGCGGGATTCGCCAAATTTTTAACATACCATTTAAAAATCTCGCGGAATTCACCAAATACGGATTGATATAAATACAATTGAAACTGTTATTTATTCTTACACATTTTTTTTGGTTCTGAGGTTCTACTTCTCGATTCAGAAGTCAGCGAAAGCCGAAAATGTAGACTTAAAGGTGAGTGATCATTTCTTCATACTGTTATTAGTTATTAGTTATAATAATAAGATTTCTTTATATGTTTTCCATTCTTGCTTCACTCTTAAACATGATTTTGAGTAGGGAATGGGATCTATATTCTCTGTCGGTTTGTCCTTCTTAAACAAGAAGACATTTTTTCCAACTTTTATTCGAAGTGAGAGATCAATATGTCGAGCAGCAAGGGTAAGATTCCTTAGGGTAATGAAGAGACTGGGAGGCCATCAAAACAGCCAAAATGTGGAGGTACCATACAATCTTACTTTTGAATTGGAAAAGCTTCTAATCCATTAAATCAAGGTGGAGCTACATCATCAACTCTTCCACCAAATATTATTGAAGATGGCATTCACAATACCTCACCGCCACAAGAAGGTCAAGGTGAGATTGTCATTGAGTTAAATCAAAATATATCAAATGAGGATGGAAATACCGCAAAAGATGTCCCAAGGGATACCTTGGTTATCCAGAATGAGATAATTGACTTGGATGAGGATGATGTTGGTAGAAAGAAAAGGAAAGGAAAATCAAAATTGGGGCATGAGTGGGAAATGACAAGGAATTTTTAACTTGGTTGGTTGTTGAAGTACCCATTCATTGTACCAGTGGGGGTATCAAACGAAAATGATATTGAAAGGGAAACATAGGTCAAATGTACGATTTGTAGTTGGAAATGTGGAAGAGACAAGACGTTGCAGCTAAAGCTTGACACTATAGAAAAAAATATCGATAGTTTATGAAAAATAAATCATAGACGGAAAGGAACAATCAGTCGTACGATGGAAATCAAAGGAAGAATGTCTTCATGTTAAGTATGTCATCGATTATCAAGAGCATAACCATAGAATGTCGAAGCTTGAAAAATGTCCAGGTACACTTGAGGATCATTTTGGAAAAGCCATGGCAGCAACAAATCTGTCAAAAACTGTTCAGATGAGTGTTGTTTTTCATATTTTTTCCAGGGGGCGTCCTATGATAGACTACCCAAAATATTTTGATTTATTATCTTATTTGAGTGTTCCCCACTTTCCCTTCTCACATTGGTTAGTAAACACTAGATGGGAATGGGCGAATTGTCTTGTTGCAGTGGAAAAGGAAGATTTAAAGGAGAAAGTAAATGAGCCAAATTTCATTGCATTATCTTTAGATGAAGTTACTATAGTAGACAATACTTCTTGGGTCTATGTGCATTTGTATATTGTAGAACAACATGTTCGCCAAACTCATCTTCTTTGTGTTCATAAAATGAAGGACAGTTCAACATCGCAAAATCTATTTGAACTAGTCAAGAAATCTTTGAATGAAATTGCACGTATTGATGAGTTGACAATTGCCAAAAAGTTGGTGTGTGTAGGAGTTGATGGAGCTGCAGTGATGCAAGGTCAAAGGAGCGATGTTTGCATAAAGTTACAAACTACTTGTGCACCATACATGCTTGACATTCACTGCATGTCCCACATAATGAATTTAGCATTCAAAATTGTAAGGAAGTTTCCTACAGTATCAAAAGTTGAAAATATAGTTCGCGAGATCCACGCATACTTCTGCCGAAGTCTCAAACGTTTCCTTGAATTTCAACATTTTGCTAAGGGAATAACACCTGGAAACAAGCTTCTCAAGGATGTTGATACCAAATGGATCTCACTGCATGGACCAGCACAATGAGTTCTTTCAAAATATCAATCTTTGACTGGAGTGATGTACGAGCATCGCAACACAGTAGACAAAGCACCTGACCTCTTACATAGGTTAAGCAATATAGAGACACTCTTGACTTTAGCTAGTCTTCTCCCCATGTTGGATGAGATGCACAATCTTGTGAAGAAAGCCCAAGACAAAACTATGTATATTTATGAATATTCCAATATATGTAAACTTACATGCTTGGCCCTTGATCATCTATATCTAGATCTAACACAAGAAGGCACAAATTATTTGATGTGGCGGAAAATTACCGATTTGAATAATCCTGATAATTATTTACAGTTTAATACAAGCAGGCACTTATGTATCTATTTACGTGGATATGAGATACCAATGTACCACTGTAAGACAATCAGGCGCTCTAGTAGAGAAGTAGTTGTTAACGAGGAAGATTTTAACAGCATTGTTAAATCAGTTAGTGATAATTTGAAGGAAATTGCCAAATCTCTTTCCTCAGAGATTCATGGAAGATTTCCTCAACATGAAATACTTGAAGCCATGGGTATTGTGTATCCTCAATTTTGGGTAAACCGAGATAACCTAAAATATTTTCATGATCAAGTAAAAATCTTGATCAAACAGTTTTCGAAAAAGGTAACATACAATGAACAGACAATAGAAGGAATTTTAAATGAAAATAAGTTTAGACAACAATGTAGGAGTTTTTCACCAGCTATGAGGGACCTGCATAAATCCATGGGCAAGGAGAAGGCCTTTGAACCAGGATCAATAAAAAAGATTTGGACAAGCTTAGGTTAGAGTGAAATATTGTGTGGTTCGATATCAGAATATTTCAAACTTGTTGATTTATGTCAAACAATGATATTAGGGTCGGTGGAGGATGAGAGAGTTTTCAATACATTGGGGTTTTTGAAATCAAAGTTAAGAAACAAACTGGACAAGAATTTGGAAAATTTCTTGAGGATGAAAGGAACTGCATATAATGTCAAAAAAAATCCTTTTGAAAGGGCACTCGCAATCTAGAGGTCCACATGTGAAAGAAGAGGGACCAGGTTGTGCAACACAAACACTCCAATTCCAAGCACTAGTACTAGTGGCAGTGGCAGTGGCAATGGTAGTGGGACTAGGACAAATGACAATGATATTGAAATTGACACAAATCACACAATGAATGTTGAATTTGAGAAACAGGTTGAAGAAAGTGAAGAGTAGACTCAGAATCAAGATGACTCTTTTACTTTATCTCAAGATGAGTATCATTTTGAGGACCCTCACTCCATTTGGTAATGAAAGAGAATTAGCAAGTTTTAGGTACTTTTACTGCAGTTCATGAATCATTGTTTCCATTGTTCCAAAGTCCAAACTGTAGTTGATGATATTTTATATTGTATTCAATAAACATTGAAATTGTGAATCATTGCACTTCATGATATCTTATTTTATATTGCACTGCATGAATCATATTTCAAACTATAGTTGATGATATTTTATATTGTATTCAAATAAATTCTGAATCATTGCACTTCATGAATCATATGCCAAACTGTAGTTGATGATATATTATATTGTATTCCATCATCCATGAAATTGTGATATTAAAATTAAAAAATTCTCTTAGAAGGAAATTTATTTTTTCTTTACAAAGAAACTAGCCTCCACCGAGTCCACCCCACTTATCTTCCACATATCAATAATCACAAAAATATACAACACTTTGATTTTATGAACAATGCAAATTGTAGAAATTTGTGTGACAAGATCCATATTATAGCCTACATTGCATCCATAAACAAATTTGAAATTCTGTAGTGACGTAGTCCTTCCCCCATTCCTAACAAAATTCAATACCATCGGCCTAACAATGCCTCATTGGCGGAACCCCCATCACAGCCCCATTGATGGCCCGATGAAAATTTCTCACAACCTAGTACTGGTGTAACAATACTCTATCGGGCTGACTCCTAAAGTGCTCTCCCCGATATACCGATAGAATCAAGTTGTTAACAAAAGTAACCAATACCATGAATTATCGAATGCATAAAGTATATCAGGGGAACTAGGGTGTTGTATTCCATCATCCATGAAATTGTGATATTAAAATTTAAATTTGATCTTTTAAAAAGAAATTTATTTTTTCTTTACAAAGAAACTAGCCTCCACCGAGTCCACCCCACTTATCTTCCACATATCAATAATCAAAAAAATATACGACACTTTGATTTTATGAACAATGCAAATTGTAGAAATTTGTGTGACAAGATCCATACTATAGCCTACATTTTGAAATTCCATAGTGACGTAGTCCTTCCCCCATTCCTAACAAAATTCAATACCATCAGCCTAACAATGCTTTATCAGAGGAACCCCCATCATAGCCTCGTTGATGGCCCGATGAAAATATCTCACAACCTAGTATCGGTGTAACAATATTCTATCGGGCTGACTCCTAAGGTGCTCTCCTGATATACCGATAGAGTCAAGTTGTCAACAAAAGTGACCATGAATTATAACCATTGGCATGAATTATCGAATGCATAAAGTATATCAGGGGAACTAGGTTGCATCGAGGAAACATTATCTAGCGTCCCACCAATAGAACAAAGGATGGGTGTCCATCAGTGGAGAGGGTGACTATCGGTGAAAGATTGATGTTACATCTTGGGGCATCGTCAACTTTGAGATATTTGAAATAAATGTTCTTCTACAATGACAAGATGAAAGACGGTGCACGGATGGTGCATTTATGAACCAGAATTGAAGTGAATTATATCACAAGTTGATCGCATAGTTGTTACAAAATCCTGGAAGATTTCGGTTAGGGTAGAAGCATAAAGGCAAAAACTTGGAGTTATGATGCAACAAAGACCAGTGGATTGTGGAGGCGACTCGACGAGACTCACGTAAGTACTTCAGACCCAACTGAGAAGTGAATTTCATCAAAAGCTTAAGATTTAAATAATGGAAGAGAGTATAGACAAACCCAAAGAAAAAAAATAGAAAATCGAAAAGACTAAGACTTTGGATCAACTGGACATTAAAAAGCCTAAGAGACTCCTAAATGAAGACCTGAGAGATCAATGCCCTGGGTCGGGGCCGAGACCTAAGATGAGTGCTCAAATGAATCCTTCCATGGATCGACTATGGGACAAACATAAGGGCTTAGGGGATATTTGGACACCGCAATGAGGGTACGACCTCTTCATGTACCATTACAGAAAACAATTTAGGTTTCAACCAACCTACAACCCGTGGAGGTTGAACCTGGGAAGACTTGTGGTGCCTAATGTGTTTGTGAACACAAAGCTAATTAAAGCTCTTGCTATCAGATATGACCCCAAGAAAAGAAATATTAGTCACATGGCGGGGGTGACATGCTTGTTATTTCTAGGGATCTCATTTCTAATGTATTTCAGTTAGAGTGTTCACTGAATTTATCATTCATGGTCAAATATCTCTTGACAGAGTATCGACAGATGGATACCAGCTATAAGAGATGGAAATTACCTTTGCATAGGCCCAAGGATGAAGGAGTCCAACTCAGGAGGTTCTCTAGCAGTGAAAACCTTCCTTTCCATCAAGATTTGTTCGAAGAGTATTTTCGATACACCTATTATTCAGCTGGTCAGGCTTTGGGAGTAGAGGTTCCGCCTCTCATGTCGATTGCCCCAATGGTCTTAATTGTAGACATACAAAGCAAGGATACCAGGCCATTTGATTATGCTAGCTACTTGGCCAACGCTCTACATCGAGGGCTTGAAAAGATTAAAAATAATAGTGATAATATTAATTTTGAACACTATTCTTTGCTTATGCATTTGCATTTGTATGAGGGACAAGTCAGAGGGGTTTGGAGTGAAGAATTAAGGATAAAAGATATAAATAAAAATAGAGATTTAAAACCTGTACAAATGTGGACTTCATTGTGGGACATCCGATTTGGTAGGTCCCATTACCTTTATTTCGAAGATTTTTTTGTAAAACCATTGATGAAGTTGTTGGGATATTCATGCAATTATAACCTATCCCCAAAAGTACAAATATTTCTAAGACCAAAGGAAAATGACTGGAGAAATAAATTGAATCATAACTGGGGAGACTGGTATGCTTTCCCTATTTGTACAGTGATAAGGGTTTATGGGTTCGAAGGGGCTCCACACTTGATGCCACAAGTAGTTCCTGACCAAATTGTTTATTTAGAAATTGTGAGGCAAGTGGAAAAATCTGATGCCAAACACCTCAAAGGACATATCAAACAATCAATTATTCCCAACACCTTATGTTTTGGAGACTTTACAGTGGTTTCCAATGAAGGATATGGGGAAATTGATGGTAAATTAGCACAATACAACCTACCTCAAGGTGATGTAAGGAAACAATTTGATGAAGAAGGGTTTATTCACAAGGCGAAATTATCGCAGGGGCTATCAGGGTATGAACATTTGTTATCAATCGAAGATGTGATAAGAAATCATGATGAGGCTTCCACCAAGGAAAGAATAGCCACCTATAACAAGATTATGCTTGGAAAGGAATGAAAGAGAAAAAATATCCCATCTTATTCAAAGGCATTTGGTGAGATACAAGATCCTTTAACAAAAATTGAGCAACTCATTGCTCATGTCAATGAACTGGTAAAGGATATTCCCCCAGTTGTTTTTGATGCGCCTCATGCAACCTATTCAGGAGTACAAGCTGAAGACATAGAGCCCTTGGCTTACATACCTTCACAACCTACTCTTGAGGTATGTTTTTCTATAGATACTGATATAAGTGAAGAAGAGCAAGGTGATGAAGAGGGCGAGCAGGTCAAACAAATAAGTGTTCATGTGATTGCACAGTATGAGCCCCCTCAAGAGCATAATATTGTAAGATTTGAGGCATCAAATGAACTATCTGATGATGTGAGAGTCAGGGTTGGACAACAGTTTATTTCTAATTGTGATTTTGTTAAATCTTCTGAATTTAAATAATTTATTTATGAATATAAAGGCAAAAAAAAGAGACAAAAGATATAGGATATCACTCCTAAATAGGAGGCAACCGCTTTGGAGGAATTGAAAAGGGAGGTAGATAAGGAAATGGAGTCCATCACTCCTGAAAGAGGAAGGGAATTGCTTCAAGAAGCTGGAGTGTTGCTCCTGCCAAGGTGGGATATTAGCTCTTCAATTTTATTTGATAGCTTCAGAAAAATAGGGGATAAGACAATGAACTTAACATAAGAGGCAAGTGACAAAATGTATTCAGGATCTGGGTACAACCTAGACAAAGCCACCTTTCTTGTTTGGTCACTGTATCCCCATGATAAAAGACCTGCTATAATTAGTAATCCAAACCAAGTGTTTGGACATCTCTTGGTTCAATGAGTAAGGGATACCAACCCTATGGAGACAACATAATTGAACATAAATGTTGCAAAATTTACCAAAGAACAAATCAAAAAATCGATTAAGGAAAATGACAAACTGAAGGAGCTAGCAAATCAGAGAGAGAATATATTCCTCCTCCACATCAGAGTTGTACTCCCCATGGCTTGAAAAAGATAAGAGAGTGCTTGATGCATTGGCTGATACAACCTATTGGAAGAATTTCCATCTAAAATCCTAGGGGAAATGCAAAGAATTGGAGAAAGAAGTGAAAACCATCAAATATAACATTGTATCTAAAATGATAAAAGAAAGATTCAAAAAAATGATGAAGTGTGTTGATGAATATTGGAAATTATTTAAACAGACACACATTGCATTGGTGGAGAATGAACAATTGCAGCCTCGAATGATGGAGAAAAAAAAGGAGCTCTTAGATAAGAATATCATGAAAGGACAAATATTGCTAACATATAACAAGCTAGTAGAATCGAATAATGGATATCATAACAGGTTTAGTAAAGATTTTGATTGCTTTGATTCAGTCCCAACACTTCATAATGACATTGGAAATCTGCGAGAATATGATGATTGGAAGGAAGAGCTTGTTGGGCTTCTAACTGTTGCGTTGCAAGAAATAAATGATGAGGATATGGTTTTACAAAACACTCATAAGCAACTCGAAAAAATAATGTCTATGGAATATGATATGAAACAGGTGATCTCAAATCGACAGTATGATGAGCACCCTATCATGGAGTAGAAGCTTTGAATAGATCTTAGTGGTCACGAGCTTCTGCTTGGAGATTAACGAATCAATGCATTCACCCGCAACATTATTTTATTTGAGTTATGTTTAGTTGTAAAACGTCATGACTTTTTGTAACGGGTTTGTAGCTTGTTGCCTCTCATATATAAGAGAGATCAAGACCCGAATAGGAGATCATCACATTATTTTTAATTAGAATTTAGAGTAGAAAATAGTAAAAAGATAGATAATAGATTGCACCAATTCGCCCATCCATCTCATATCATAAACTATTTTTATAATGCATATTATTTGAAGATCAATACAATGGAGAAGGTTATACATAATTACCAATTTTCTTTCAAGTGTTCAACTGTTGTGGATTCATATGCTTATATGTTATTAACTTATTTGGTTGTCTCCAAAGTGGTTCTTTATGTTATTCAAATTGAGTGTGTGGAAGTACATTTAATTTGTCAATACATTGAATTTAAATTCTTCAGGATTCAGGAATAGGGGTTGTGACCATGGGGTTTTACATTTATTTATGGATATGATCAAGTAGTAATGTGGGCCACAAAATGGATCTGGTCACACAAATCTCTGTAATTTGTGCTAATCATAATATCAAATGTAGTGTATTTTTGCAATATGTGGGATGTGGGTGAGGTGTAAGTTGGTGGATACTAATAAGGATTTTTAGTCCCAACATAACAGAAGCTAATAGTTCAACATCCATAACTTAGAATCTCTACCAAGAAGTAAATATAATGAGCTAACAGTTCAACATCCATAACTTGGAAGCTCTACAAAAAGTAAATATAATGAGCTAACAGTTCATCACCTTATAGTTCATATTTTAATTGTGTTAAAAGTAAAACTTGAACATGTACTCAGTGATTCATCACTCAACTCAATGCTTAATAACATTTTAACAATAGTATTAGTAGCATATACAACAATGAACATCAGCAATCATTTCATCATTAATGTGTATCTCGTATTTGAAACCACAAACTTTTTCTTTAAATGATAAAATAAATTATACAAATAATTAAACATCATCACATTACTGAAGTCTGAATTTGAGATTTTTTATTGATTTTCACATGAAGGAGTACATATAGGCATTGGCAATGACAAGTCTGCACAGAGCTGAGTTGGAACTTGGAAACTCATTTTATCAAAGATTCAAAATTAAAAATCATGTCACCATATCACCTTTTCTAGCAACTTCCACTCTTCAGGTGGTGGAATTGCCATTTGTTCTAACTGATGTTGTTTGACTTGAAGTTTTGTTAGCATTTCATGATTGTAATTGGAAGTGGAACCTATCTTGAATTCTTTAGTCAATTTTGCATTCAAGGTTATCAATGTTTTTATGGAATCCAAATAGTTCACCACATCTAGGTTCTGAGGAAACTAGTCCAAATCAACTTCCTTGCACCCTCCATCTTCTTTCTAAAACCATCCTTTACAATGAACCAGTCATTTGTGTCAAAAGACTCTAGAAAACGAAGCTCTGTGAAGTTCCTTACATTTTCATCCACCACCTTCATCTTGTTTGCAACCAAATGCAAATATTCCTTTGTTCCACGCATTCTCGAACACTTTTCAATGATAGATGACAACTTCATTGAGGTATCAATCCGATTAGTAATCCCTTTTGATTTAAAATCATTGTCACTAGCTTTGTAGACTATTTGTAGAACTTGATTTGCAGATTTCTCTAATTCCAACACATTTTTGTTGTCCACTAAATATTTGTTGAGCTTCTTATAATGTTGTCTGATAGCATCAATCAATTGAAACATGTCACACAAATTATCAAACCTCTGCATTATTTCATCCCAGATCTTTTGTTTCATATGCCTCATTGTATCTCTACAAAATGCAGATAACTTATTTTGACAAGAGTTAATTTCTTCTTTTGCTTCCATCAGCTTTGTCTCCAATATTTCATTTGTTTTTCTCTGTTTCTTCAATTTTTGTTCCCACTGTGCATTTTCTTAGTCTTAATTTTTTTGAAGTGGATTTTTCCTCATCATATTTCTTGTTTCTCTCATCTAGCCTTCGCTTCAAGTTATTCACTTCTCTATCATTTGGTTTATCCTCTTTGCTTGTTGATGTAGAGGCAGATTTTTTTATTCTTTTTTCTAATCCATTGCTCTTGTTATTTGTTGCTTTCCTCTTTTCTTTCTCATTTGCTAGGTATGCCTATAACTTTTCTATTTGGGTCTGCACCATTTTCTTCTCTGTATCTTGCTTTAGCAATGATGTGTACACCAATTCATTGTTCTTCTTTGATACATTAATTTTGTCAGTATTTTTTAGGCCAGAAAAATCAAATTGAAAATTGGTCACCTGGTATTCAGATCGATCCATCTAATTTGTTGGTTTGTTTTGAATTGTGGGAACAACAATTATGTACTCCATGATTTCTTTATTTGTGTCAAATGTGGGTAATACCATGGTTTTTGCAGGCTCTCAAGTTACAACAGACGCACTCTCCATCAGTTGCTTCTTTTATTTTTTATACAAGTCCGATTTCTTTTTAAACTCTTCAATGAAATCATAACTTGGGGAAGCAGGAACAAAAGAATGCTTGAATGGAGAAGGAATAGGAGTACTTGTAGTTGCTAATGATGTTGCATCCACACTAACTGGCAAATGGGGGAGTGCCTGGAAATAAATCCTTTGTGGTGGATCCACGGATAGTGTGACTTGGACCTGTCAAAATGCTTTGCCTCTTTTGTTTGCCTTGATCACCTGGTGTTTTTGTAGTATCTTGTATTATTTTCCTCTTGTGTGTAATTTGTTGTTGTAGCACATGTTGACCACTACTAGTACTACTACCCATACCATCGCCACCAATGGTAGTGCCAGTTGCACTAAGCTCTCCATCATGGGCATGTCCTAGTTGTGATTGTATCTAACCATGAGAGTGAGGATTAGAAGCTCTAACAAATTGAATTGTATGCCCTTGGTCTACTTTTTCACCTCCAAGCCCAAGGCCAAATTTATCAACTGGTTTTCTATGCTCAACATTTGTTACTGTCCAAGGGCCTTGTCTTTGGGACCCCAAAGGACCACCTTCATAACCCATTTTTTCAACTATGGTTGCTCCTAAAGTATATGCTTCTTTTGTGGCCTCACTTAAATGAGGTTTGTATTGACATGGCTTTGTTCTACTTCTCCCCTATCATCATTAGATTCATCATCACTTTCTTTGTTTCCATGTTCATCAGGATGTTCTATATTCCACAATTTTCTAAACTCTTTATCTTCTTCGTTATCTCCATACTCTGCAAGAGCTCTTAGATCACCTAGCTCCTTCCTCATAGACCAAAAGGTAGTAATTTTTTATTGTGACCATTTTTTACTTGTAACTTCCTTCTCTAGAGAACCTGAAATTTTTACTCTACTAGATGGTTTATCACTTTTTCTTAAAAATTGTTGTATGTCATGATTGTTTTTTGGTGCAATGCCATAATTTCTGCTGACAATTGTTCAAAAGAAATAATATTCTCAACAACACTTTTCTCTATTGCTATTTTGACCTCATCCCAAGAATCCTTGTTTCTCAAGTTTTCAAGCAAGGATTTACTTTGATGTTAAATTCTACTTGCAACATTCCTATTGACCACAATCATTGATTTAATGATGTCACATGGATCATACTGCCAGTGATAGATAGCATCAAAATAAATAAAAATCAAAAGATTATGTGCCACACTAAATGCTTTTCTCTCGAATGTGAACCCTCCACATGAAAAAGGTAAAGAAGGAAATAAGGTCTTCTTTTGCTGATTGGGAAAGTGTAGTTCATCAACACTCTACACATGCCTTACATATTCCAATGCAAAAACCCTTTCTGTCACATGTATTGGAAGTTTTTATGGTTGTACTCCCGATCCATAAAATCTTAGCACAGTATATTCTCCCATTAAGTACCAATCAGCCAATTGTATTTATTTTCCTAGTTGAATGTAGTTTCTACATGATGTAGGCAATCTAGGCATTAGAGTATTTGTAATTGTTTGATGCAATGGAGCCAAAACGTAGTCTACAAAATGACTATAGTTCCTTCGAGAATCATGCATCCTTATCTCAATGGTCCATTCATATACTGGAGCCATTTTCTTTTCCTCAGCATTACTATAGGGTTGAATGTGAAGCTTGTTGGTCTGAAACAATCCTCTAAATTTGAATAGAAAAAGCTAGCACAAGTAGGTTGTGAACCTAAATGTCTTGGTGGAACCTGCTTTAATCATTAAAAATTGTTTATGTAGGGATTCTACAATGTGTTGAATAAAATTATATTTGACATGTTGAACACCATAATGGATATTAAATACCATTTCAAGGAGGCTTGCACCCACTTCCAAATTGCTATCCAGACCGAGGCAAAATGCTATCATGGAAATAGTATCTTGAACCCATGGTTTAAAAATATCCAAATAATAAGGAGGCTTATGATCACCTTTCAATTTGTTTCTATCCTGAACTATTTTATTTAAGAATGCATTTTTCTCCCTTTCTTCCACTGCTTCATAATCACTAGCAAGATTTTCTAGGTCAATGTGGACGTCTCCAAATTCTTCAGTTGTAAACCCGAACACTTTTCCAAGTTCTTCTACATTAATGGATAACAATACTTCTTTGCTATCTTTATTAACAATTTCACTTTTGTTATCATCATAATTTTGGGCACAGACCATGATAAATTATGGGCAAGGGAAAATCTCATGTAACATCATGCGCCCTAATCTAGTTACCCATGGTGCACTAATACTATTAACTTGTGTTTGCTTTGCAGCCTTATTTTGAGATAAAAATCTAAGTTTTGAGGTACGTCTACCATACATTTCAGGATCATAAATATCATGGTACCCATCAATGAAACCTGGGGTTTTAAGTAATTCTGCATAATGTATTTTTTTATCGAACATTGCTCTAGTGGTACTAGTGGTAGACATGCTTATACAATGTGAAGTTGTGAAATTTGAATTCCCTAATACCTATTAGTCCTCCTTAATTTCTCTTAATTCTTAAGTCTCTAAACCCAAACTTCAAAGTTTGACAAATAAGATTTTAAGAAATGTCAAACGATGAAACGTAGCCGCAAGAATTCTTTCACTTACCCGGATTCTGAGTCTTGACTCTTGAAAAGATTAATGCTGACAGTCATGGAAACTAGAATGGCTTTGTTGGAAGTGGAACTGTGGAATCCAAAATAGGGTGGTACACTGTAATGATCAATCTGAAGAGTGAAGACTGAAATCTCCCCGTGTGTTGACCCTCACTTAAAAAAAATCACTTGACACTTCGCAGTACAAAGTGCTTTAAATGCTTTTTTTTCTCAAAATTGGAACATTACAAGTTGCAAATTCTTAACCATTGATCTTTCTAAATCTAACGGTTATAGGGTGATTCTGGGGGTTTAAGTTCGCAAGCCTATCGCTCTGTGTATTACATTACGAAATGCAACTACAACCATACATCAAATGTTCATCCAACAGTTGAAACTAGAGTAATGTATCATATTAACTTAAAAAAATAAACATGACACGTGTGTTTTAAAGTTGTTTTAAACTTTTGTGCGCTAGGATTGGCATCAAGGCCAAGGGGCCAGTAACTTAACATTGCAAAGGACTTGAAAAAATATCCCCGTGTGTTGACCCTCTCACTTAAAAACAAATCATTTGACAGTTGACACTTAGCAGTACAAAGTGCTTTAAATGTTTTTTTTCTCAAAATTGGAACATTAAAGTGAATGAAACGTCTTAGTTCTACAAGTTGCAAATTCTTAACCGTTGATTTTTCTAAATCTAACGGTTATAGGGTGATTCTGGAGGTTTAAGTTTGCAATCCCATCGCTCTATGCATTTCATTATTGAATGCAACTACAACCATACATCAAATGTTCATCCAATGGTTGAAACTTGAGTAATTTATGATATTAACTTTAAAAAATAAACATGACACATGTGTTTTAAAGTTGTTTTAAACTTTTGTGTGTTAGGATTGGCATCAAGGCCAAGGGGCCGGTAACTTAACGTTGCAAAGGACTTAAAAAAATCTCCCTGTGTGCTAACCCTCTCACTCAAAAAAAATCACTTGACACTTAGCAGTACAAAGTGCTTTAAATGCTTTTTTTTTCTAAAAAATTCAAAATTGGAACATTAAAGTGAATGAAACATCTTAGGTCTACAAGTTGCATATTCTTAACCGTTGATCTTTCTAAATCTAATGATTATAGGTTGATTCCAGAGGTTTAAGTTCACAAGCCTATCACTCTGTGCATTTCATTACGGAATGTTTTTTGTGTGAAGAGTGTAGTTTCTTTTTCTGTCGAGAGTTTTCAATGCGGAGCCAAATGGCCAGGTCTTCCAAGCTTGTCAATGTCATTGAGGTTTTTGTGGTGGACTTGGCTTAGTTTGGGGCTAATACCCCCATCTCGCTTTAGACGACGGAGAGCTTGACTTCCTTTAGGGCCATCACAGACCAAAGGCTCAAGTGAATTTTGTTAAATTATGAGCCACTGGTGTTAGTGGTTGTGAAAATGGTTTTGGTTCCAGCCACCTGAAAAGTAGAGAGTATGGAAGAGATAATTTGCAGGTCTCTTCTCGGTTCTTAGCCTCTCTATTGGATAACCTAGTGTCAAAACCAGAAGCTAGAAGCTTAATGCTCAAAATGTTTAAACGTGACTTGCTTGGAGGGATGGATGAGATTCTTCATGTGGTGGTAGAAGGTAGAGGTTGCTTGTGGCCTTGCGATGTGGAGAGAGTGGGAACAAAGGATATGATGAAGATATACCCGTTTCTCCTGGATTTGCAAGGACCTGGATTAATGCACCATCGGGTGATTGTCGTGGTTGCTGTGATTTTTCAAAAAAAAAATTAGTCTAATGGCGGTTGACAGTGAGGATTTGAAGGGGGAATTCAAAGAATGTGCACGATTAAATAAATTTATGTAACCTGGTGATAGTTCTTTTTTGTCTCATAGTTGATAAATCATTGTTAGGCCGATGTTGATGGTATTGAATTTTGTTACATTATTTTATTGCAACTGAATTTCAATGTCACATTATTACACATCTTTTTTAACATGAGTAGTTGTAGAGTAGGTAAGCTCCAATTTTGTATAAATAACATATGTCAGCATGTCACTTTACATAGACACGATTTAATAATTTATTCCAAGTTGTTGCTCATTACAATGGATTACAAATTGATTCCAATTTCCAAGCTTATGTTGTTGACAACTTACTACAAATGTAACTCTAAAAATAAATGCATGATTCAAAGCTTCTACTATTGACAACGTAATACAAATGTGGCTCTGAAAATAAATGCATGATTCCAAGCTTCTGTTGGTGGATTTTCCAACCATGCTAAGGGAAGGGGGTTCTAATCATTATGGGGAAATGGGATTTGTGAAGATACAAAATGTACTTATCCCCTTTGAGAACTAGAGTCATGCAGAAGATGTAATACAAATGTCTCTTTGAAAATAAATGCATGGGGCTTGCCAGGCCAACCATGTTGGGGAATAGGGAGTTGTGAAGATACAAGAGGAGTAGCAAATTTGCTTCCATCTTTTGCATGCAACTTCCATGCACTAATATAGCACTTACCTCCATCAGAGCTCCTCATCTTGGTTCAAAAACTGTCTAAGAAGTCAAGTTAACCAAATCAACTTCTTTCCAATTCCACCCATTCTGAACTTGAAGGAAATTCATCTTTTATTGATTACTCTATAACTACATAACTGTAGGCAGGAAAATTTACAGTATCCCCAATAATATCGCATCATCTTCTTCGTGAATCCTTATTAACCCTAGAAAATGAAAACCCTTATGACACTATCCACTATTCACTATCCCTATTTATGGACCACCAATGCCACTACCAGCTTGGGTATAATGATAATCGTGATTCGTGTACAATTAAAATGTTTAATTGGATTGACGTTTGACTACATGCAAACTGTACCTCAAGCTAACAAGCTATCAAAATCACCAGTGCCACTCAAACTATATGAAATCATTACAAATCTTGTTTCATTAAATCTATGAGTTGTCCAAGAAATTGCTTCGGATGTTCATATCACATATGGCATTAATCACTGCCACTACTTGCACTAGCAGTACAACAACCACACTTTCTTCAAAAAGATTGAGAATTTCAATTAAATGAAATGTACAACATCGAGGCATTGAAAAGACAGAATGAGTGATGAGCGATGAGCCTTGATCTCGCCATATTTCTGCATCTAACGGTTCTAGTGTTATTCTGGATGTTTCAATTCAGAAGTCTAGTGCATCAAAGATTTACTTCTAGAATGCAACTCTTTTTTCTTGTTGGTGTACAAATTTGTCACTTTAACCATAAAAGTAGATGCAAGATATTTGCGAAAAATAAGTAAAGAAAAGCGATAATTTCTCTTTTAACAAATGAATTAATCCGAACACATTGCACAAAGTCTCAGAGATGAAAATATACGCATTCTGACCTAACAAATAAACATTGAAGAATAGTCATGAAGAAACACAATTCATTAATAATTAGAAGGAAACATTAATAAATACACAGATTTAGAAATATATTCTTTTATCTCTCTAATGCCAAAAATGTGGATTCACAGACCCGTCACCCCACACCCTGTACAATAAAAAACGCTCAAAAGGTCACACACAATTCATTCATAATTAAAAGGAAGCATTACTAAATACACAGATTTAGAAATATATTATTTTATCTCTCTAATGCCAAAAATGTGGATTCGTAGACTTGTCACCCCACATCCTATACAATCAAAAAATGCTCAAAAGATGAAACATAATTCATTCATAATTAAAAGGAAGCATTAATAAATACATTGATTTAGAAATATATTCTTTTATCTCTTTAATGCCAAAAATGTGGATTCACAGACATAGACCCGTCACCCCACACCCTATACAATCAAAAAGCGGTCAAAAGTTGAAACTACCTTATCATTACGTCTCACAAAAGGATTCATGCATGTTGTTAAACCGTTGGAGGTGTAGGGACTCTGTACAGTTCTAAATGCATTTCCATAACTAATTTATGAAATTCAGCGCGTTCTTCTTCTTCTAAAATGAAAATCACCCTGTTGTACTCGGCATAGCTGGTTTTCACTTTCCACGCCACCAAACATAGCTAGGAAATGATGTTGAGTTGCTCTTCTTCAGGCCAATTCAAATCTGGTTGCATGACGACCATAGCTTCATCTTCCCATTCCCTAATATTGCCAGGAAGTACCATTTTGAGGAAGTTCTGAGTCTGGAGATGAAAATGCTACCACCTTTCCCCGTATGTAGGCTCGCTTAGCTTCATCGGCAGAAAGTGACCATTTATTTGCCAAGAAAACAGTGCCAATCTGCTAATAAAGATTACGTTAAACCTCAAGTTGGCATTTGAAAGAATTTGAGAAGACATCCATTAATGGCACCGTACAATTCATTAAATGTTAATGAGCTGACACTTCGAAATTTGTGCATCCCGTCCAGGTCGCCCCATCATTGAGAAACAAAACTCTATAACCATTTGTATGGTAATAAAGTCTCAACCATTGATTTCTAGAAATATAACTGTTCTAGTGTTATTTCGGAGGTTTCAATTCGCAAGTCTAGTGCTTTAGAGATTTACTTCTGGAATGCAACTACAATCATCCATCAAACATTCATCGAACAGTCCCTATGATTTTTTATTGGCATATCTGTTTATTTTGCCATTGAATTTTTTTATTAGTTTGAGATTATGTTTAATTCGCTAATGAAAATATATATTTTTCTTTGAAAAAAGGTTTTAATCCCCAACAATTTTTTTTTTCTGTTTTGAAAACAAGATTAATTCGCCAATGGAAAAAAAAATTCTGGTTTAAAAAATGGATTTAATCGCCAATGAAAAATATTCTATTTGATTAAAAAAAATTGCAATTCGCCACGATTTTCCACAGACTTCTAGGGATTATAAAAGATTCACCAATTGGGATTTTTTTTTTCCAGGAAAACGAAAAAATTCGCCAATAAAATTAATATTTTTTATCAGGAAGTATACAGGATTCACCAGGATTTTACACCTTCGCCGAGGGGGGGGGGGTTTCTTAAAGTTTTCCTTGCATGACTATGTTAAACATAAACTATAATCAGAACTGATATATACCACTGCTGGTGTTGATTGTTATTTTCCTTCCTTTCTTATTCCCCTTTTCATTTGATGTGTTCAAATATCTTTGATATCTTCCATTCTTCCATGAATAGAGATGTATTTTACCAAGAAAGGTGACTCCTTTTAAAGCACACACCTCTTTGTTAGAAAATGCAACTCTTCTTATACTAATCCTATTTTTCATAACAACCTATATAAGACAACTTGTCTTTACATGGGACTTCGTTGTCCTCATGTGGCTACCTTTAAAAAATATTCGCTGCCCTTTTTAAACTTGTTAATTGTTGTTTATTTATTTAACATACCATAGCTGCTTGTTTATATTAATCTTTATTTCTTTGTTTACTTTGAATTGTTGTGCTGCCTCCTCGAATCATCGTTGTTGCTTTTATAAATGTAACATAATTGTTGTATATTATGAATAGGATCACTGCCACTTGTGATATATATATATATATATATATATATATATATTTATTTTATGATTATTCATGTTTATATTAATATGTTAATATATTTCAACGTTAGGGTTTTTAGTGTCATAATTTTGGGGGCATGACATAAAATGAGATTATGTGGTGAAATTCGGTAAGCTACATTGGGATGCTCTTGCATAAATTATCAAAATCATTTCTAACATTATGCTTATTTTAGATCTCTGTGGATTTCCATGAGAAAGTTATTGCCACAATCATCATATTCTCTCACCTTTCCTAGACTAGGATCTTAGTGATCAAAAAGTGTGATGGTTTTGCATTTCATCAAATATTTATAAAAATAAAAATAAAAAATTGGTGATAGTAGAGAGGTATCAAAGATGTTATCTTGATAGCATATATGCAAGATAACAGTAAATGATGTAAATTATTACACCATATGCATCCCAATGACAAAGAGTTCAAATACTACCAAAGGGAAAAATGGAGAGATCAACCTCGTAATGCATTGAATACAAAGGTAGAGTTTCTTTTTGTAGAGTTTAAAATAGAGAATTTTAATATGGAAAAAAGAGAAAAGGGAACTCTTGATAAAAGAGAAAAAACTAATTTACAACTTAGTGCCATCATACAAGGTCAACAATATTTGACAAATTTGTTGACTCAAATGATGCAAAATTTTCAGAACTTGAATACTTCCAAAATTAATCACAAGGTAGATGAGAAGAGTAAATCAGTGAATAAAAATAATAACAACACCAAAACTATGAATAATTGTGCAACTAGACCTTTTCAACTCAAGTTCTTGACAAGAGACAGACTTGAGGGTGAAGGAGGGCAACAAAATCACAATGGTGAAGTAATGCCTCCAAATTTTTTAAGGCATGCATAATTTTCACTAATTCTAAGTCATGAGAAGGATAATTGTGTCTATGATACTTTATTTCATATGACTCATAGGCAATTATTCGGTCATCCCACATCAAAATTCCTCCTAGACCTTCCAATGAGGTGTTGGTCCAAACTATAAAATCTCTTTTAAGGTCTAGTACTTACAAAATAGGAGTTGCGGTTAAGGCTTTCCTTAACTGTTGGAAGGTCGTCTCACACTTTTTTGACCATTCAAACCTTTTTTGCTTTCATTGCAAAGAGGTTATGTGTTTGACAACCTTAGAGAAGTCCTTCACAAACCTTCTATAATACCTTGTAATCCCATGAAACTCCTTACCTTTGACACACTTTTAGGCATGGCCCATTCCACGATGGATGAAATTTCAAAGGGTCAATAGAAATCCCTTCTGAAGATAGGATATGCCCTAGGTAATGTATTTTGGATTGAAATGAACACTTTCTCAGCTTCCCATAGAGCTCATGTTCTTGAAGCCTTTATAGCACAATTCTTAGGTATTCTTTGTGCTCTAATAAATTCTTGGAGTAAATTAGAATGTTGTCCAAACATACCAACAAAACTTATCCAAAACTCATGGAAGACATGGTTCATGAGAATCATAAATACAAAAGGAGCATTTATTAGGCTGAATGACACTACCAAGAACTAGTATTGACCATACCTAGTCCTGAAGGTTATCTTGGGAATACCTTCTCAATTCTCAATTGATGGTATCTGAACCTTAGATCGATTTTAGAGAAAACGGTAGCTCCCTTCATTTGATCAAAGAGTTCATTAATCCAAGGAAGGGGATATCTATTTTTTATGCTTACCTTGTTTAACATTCGATAATCAATACAAAAGTGCAGTATCCCATCCTTCTTCTTGATGAAGAGAAGAGGAGCTCCCCATGGGGACACACTATGTTGGATCAAACCCTTGTCCATCAATTCCTACAACTATGTCTTGAGTTCTTGCAACTCAACAATATTAATTTGATATGGGGCTCTTGAAATGGCCTCGACTCTTGGAACCAGTTTGATAGAGAAGACAAACTGGCACTTAGAGGGAAATCCTAGCAATTATTCAAGAAATGTGTCTTGGAATTCTTGGAGCACTGAGTGATCAACAATAGAGGGTGGAGGATCTTCACCCCCTTCCTCTATTTTAATTAAGAGGATTTTACACCCCTTCCTCACATCTTGTTTGGCTTGCATAGTTGAGACTGTATGTGTTATTATGGGTTTTGGCACCCCTTGTAGCACTACCAATTTCCCATGGTCATCCCTACACTCAAATTGTTTGTTGCAGCAATCAAAATTTTCCCTATGCTTCCTAAATCAATCCATGCCTAGTATCACATTATATGATCCTAGCTTGGTAACCAATAAATTTACCTTAGTCTTTATACCTCCTAGGTCAAGATTGGTGTCCTTTAAATGAAAATCTATCCTTTGAGTTTTACAAAATCCAAACTCTATCTTCATGTCCTTTCGAATTAGGAAATTAGGGCTAATATTTCATTTACTCAATACATTAGCATATATGAAGCTATGATTTTCTCCTAAATCAGCCAAAATAGTGTTAGGTTGCCCATAAAAAGTACTTGAAAACTCTATCAAAGAAGCTTGGTTGTCAGCCTTTTGCTTGTATTCTCACTTGGGACAATCTCTATTCAAGTGATTACCTCCACATACCCAACATCCTTCTTGGTATTCCACCTCTTTCCTTTCTTGATCTGTGTAGGAGTTTGCAAGGGACATAGGATTTGAAGGCTTTTGTCATCTTTCCTCAATACTCTTTGAGGGTGTTGGCTTAGAATTCTAGTGTTCTCCTTGGCTTCTTTTAATTTTTATGGGGGTTTTTTTCCACTTATAGACCTTTATTATATTCTTTTTTACCAGTATGGGTGAAGGTGGACTTTTTTTTTAGCATTTATTGCTTACTCTTTCACTTTTCTTCAACAATGATTGCTACTTCTACTACTTGGCTCAGATTCTTAGGTTGAGTGAGCTTAGTGGCATACGTCAAGATTTTATTTAAACCATGTATAAACGTATTCAATATCTTCCTCCTCCTTCAGGTAATGCATGTATCATAACATGCTCATAACTTTTTCTGTGTACTCGCTCACTATCATGGTTCCTTGATACAATGAGTGAAATTTTGTCATTGTTTTATCATGATGACAAGAAAACAAGTACTCCTTGCGAAATTCTCTCAAATTTTCCCATGTTAAATCTCTTAGGTCATACCCTTTTATGGCCAAGTGATGATCCCACCATAGGGAAGCTTTCCCTTCCAACAAATATGTTGCTAATCTAGTCTTAGAGTTGTCATCCCAAAATACTTGTTCATATCATTTAACCAAGCCTCGATTGCATCTCCACCACTTGTCCCATCATCCTTTCATACCCACATTGGTCCATTGGTGATGGATTACAAATTGGTATACGAGAGTTGTTCCCATGGTCAAAATCCAAGGGTTCTTCCTACATTGTCCATTCTTTAGTGCCTAAACTGATGGTATGGTTCATCTCTTGCTCTTATTGCCTTGATAATTCCTCTATCTAACATTATTGAGAGGATATTTTGGCTTGGAGTGCGTTTGATTGAACTTGAAGTTCCTATGGCAACCTTGTTGGTGGAGGTGTTACGTTTCTACTAGCACGTAGGATCTCTCCCAGGCTGGGACTTGCCCCCTTCCTAAGTGTCCTCATAATAGGTATGTTCTAGTTTTCTAGTTAAAATAACAAGGAATCATTTTAGTTGTTTTAATTGTTAATCCTATACTTTAAATTTATTTAAAGAAATATTCCCTTCAAAACAATTGAAAATGAAATAAAGAGATTTCAATCAACTAGATAATCATCATTCAAATTCATAAGCAATCTTTCATTCATCATGACATGGGTCATATGTAGGAACATAAAACTCATATCACTTATAGATTTATATATATGTGTGTATGTATTCATATTTATTCATTACACACATATAAGCACGATGTTATTTAGTTAATATGTTAACCATCATGATTACATAATTACATAGTTTCCCCCATTTGACTACATTGTTCTAATCTTTAGTGTGATCTTCCCCCTCAAAGGTTTCCCCCATTGCATTTTCCTTGGAGTGTACTCGATCATATTCTTTTATGACCTCCTTAGTCAGGGGTGGGGCATAACGCCCACATTGGAAGCAAAAATATCTGACAACGGATAGTTTGTTCTTTAGGTTCTTGAATGTGAGAGGGGCCTGCTTTTCCTTTTTCTTATTTTACTTTCATTCACTTGAGAGTAGAGGCCAAGGTCTCTTTATCAGATGGTGTCAATTTCTATCAATGGTATAGTTTTTTCAGGTTCGTTGGGTTTAGGTAATGGTTTTGATTTCCCTTGAGTTTTCTTGGGAGATCTACATTAACCCTTCTTTCCATGTCTCATGGTTGTAAAATTCAAGAATATTTTATCAAACACGGAACATATGGGTACCGAGGTCCAGAGTTTAAATTGGGGGCTCTAATACCAATGTAAAGACCCAGCCATGAGAGCAATTATTTTTGTTTACAAATAAAATTGGCATGTAGGATTGTTAAAGATCATATCTTAATAGCCTCATGAAGATTAAAGTATACCATCGTAATACTACATAATCAAATAACAAAATGGAAGATCATAATTTGGTTACCTGGAAATGAAAGTGAATTGGACTAGTTATGAGTAGCATCCCTATTACTCGTATTTCCTTTTGGTATCCCTATGAGGTGCAACAAACAAAACCAGGTGAACCATTGCCTTGTCCACCCCAAACAAATAGACCTAGTAAGCTATCTTGAGAGAAACCTATAAGGGGCCAAGGTCTTTGATTCATATAGGAATTGGTTTGGGTCAAGGCTCAATCATGTGGAGAAATCGATGCATCCCATATTACATCATGGGTCCTTTCTCACAATGGGGTCAAGTGTAGGAAGTGAGGATTACACCTACCCCTCTAGTGCATCCCAGATAAAAAGAATGCCAATGTATTATGTGCTACACCATGTGTCCTATCCCTTTTTGGGCATTTACATCAATCTCGGGATGATGATAAGCAATGATGTCAAGTATATATCGATCAATTGGGAAGAGGATTCAGTGCATCCCATACTACATCGTGGATCCAACCTCTATCCCAAGGTCTTATGAGCTCAAGTGAGAATTTCCAAGTAGTGAACTTACCAAAGCCCAATGAATTTTGATTTTAATCGTTTATACGCCACTGATAACAAGTTTATCCACCCAAGAAGAAGTAGCTTCTAACAAATACCACCCTATGACCTTAGTAATATTGTCAGCTATCTTCTTCACAATCCCATGTAACATTTGGTATTGATCACTTCCATGCTATAAGTGACTACTAATAGACCCTCTCGATAGAACGATTAATCCTAGATTATTGTTACTCGCACGGTAGGGTACCTACTCATACAACCATTACCATACCATAACCAGGGTATCCCATAGCAACCTTCACCTTTGTGAACCAAGTGAATGTTGAATAATCCCTAATAGTAGCCCAAACATCAATTATTGGCACCATCCTCTAATATCCTAGACATTCACACTTGGGTCATCTACATGCTTGAAAGGCAAGATTTATAGCTGCTATAGTTTGAGGAGAAAAAGTAAGCCAAAATGAATTGTACTTAGTTTATATAGAATTTGAGTTTCCTAATTGGAGATTGAAGGAGTTGCACTGCGAGGGGACTTGTTCATCTAGAAGAATAAACACAACATTTAATCACGAATCCTTTACAACAACAATTACTTTAACATGTATATTTATATAGTAAAAGTTTAACAGCTCTTGAAATCCTAGTTTTATCTTACCCATGATCTACTGAAAATAATTTATCACTATTTTTCCATATTACAGACCTTCATACACATACTTCTTATTATGGAAAAGTGTTTCGAACTTTACTTCAATATAATGAGGAGTAAAATATCTTCTTGGTTGTTGGAGTGATATGATCTTAAGGAATATTATAACTTTAGGATTCTCCGACCTCTTATCTCAACAGATGAAGGCGAACATGTAAGGGTTGCTTGTTATTACTGTGTTATATTCTGCCTACTCTTCTTTTCTTGTTTCACTGCCACTGTTACTAAATGAAAAAGGTCATAAGTAATTGTAATAGATTTGACATTTCCTATTATTGTCTACAAGACAATATCTTAGTAGCCAAGGAAGTCATCAAGAACGAGGGTAAACAACATCATCACAAGGTTTGATGTAGGTCTTAATCCTAGATTCTAGGCTTTAATATTCATGTGCATATCAATTCTTAATACTTATTCAAGGAAACACTCAACAATTTATTCTTCCCCTTCCAAAATCAGGTGCACAGGCATAGGTTTGGAAGCTCGTAGCTATTTTTTTATGACTAGACAATCTCAGCTAGAAAACCCAAATCTGTGCAAGATTAGGTGAAGAAACAACCCCAAAATTTGTATATACTTCTATAACAGAGAATGGCTTGGTTAAGGACTAGTTCATTTTCATCCCTTCATCAATTTGACTGAATGTAACTGCTCCTTTCAATGGTTTGATGTCATAGTACCCCTTAGTTCTAAGATTCATGAAATCAAATCTACAGTTATGTTATTTTTTTTGAAACAGCAGCTAGGCAACTAACTCCCCTAATCAACAAATGGATTCATTATTATCTGACCATAATTTAACAGGTAGAAGCTAAAATTAGACCCCAATAACCAGTGACCAGCATGTGAGGTGGGGTTTCTACCTGAAAATCGCCCATAAATCAGACTCGTCCAACCTGAATTCTTTCCTTAGGAGGCCATGCTAGTCTTCACTCACCCTTCTACACTTCTCCCTCTTATTGCACTCCATTACCCTTGTTTTTGGCAGAGAAAAAAAGTATTTTATTGTTGGAGGAGCTATGCCGATCGTGCCAAAAAAAATTATGACTAATTATGTCATCTTTATTTCTCTCTACAGTCTTCCCTTTCCAAAAGAAGGGACACCATACCACAGTAATGGCTCGTCTCTTATGTTTTCAGGCCCTCTCCTCATAACTATTGTTGTCTCCCAACAATAAGGTAAGATTTACCTTTCTTTAATGCTTCTTTAGTCGATGGAGAAGTCATGACGACTTCTCCTTTGTTGAACTACATTTTTATTTATCCCGTTTCCTTTTACTTTAGGTTTTATTCTTATAATATCTTAATTCGTAATTTATTTTGATTCTTTTATTTCATTTATTGTTTTTATCTATCCCTTTTATCAATTTTTATTGTTTTTTTAGAATTATTTTTAATGTGAGTGTTACGGGGTGGGAGGAGGAGTTAAACAAAATTTAACACTTGGAGTGAGGCGATCCACAACAGATTAGGGGTATTCTAACATTGACAAAAAAAATCTGAAATCGATAATATGGCTAGGGAGACTCCATCTCCTAATGGCTCGACTAGGTTATCAGGTTTGAAACTTTTTTCCAGTATAGATTGTCAAGTCCACTTTTTTTGCACCCAATGCCTACAAAACCATCCAATACTCATGCACGCATAATCACAATGTTAGTACCCAGCTAGTCTTATGACCATATCATATATAATTTAAGCACAACCATGTTATAAGGAAAACGTAACCATTAATTCTTCACTTCATTAATTGTCAATTGCATTAATTAACCATTAAGTTTTGAGGTCACCATGTAGTCATTGAGCCCATACAACATTAAAATAAAAGTACTATTATGTTCTAAATATTAGGGTTCTGCTTTCATCCAAATTACATCGAGACGAAAGGTGACTAGGGATGTGACATGTTCTTTCTTCTAGTTAGCTTTTCTTCCATAATTAGCTTAGACCAAAAATGCTTCTCCATAATTTGAATCTTTTTTAAGTAGCCTAATATTCAAACCATTGTCGATAGCTCCAAAGGGAAAGCACTTATTTCAACCAATAAAATCTCATACAAAACAACAATCTTAATTTTGAGATTACTTTATGATTAGATGCTTCTAGATTCTTTCTTCCTATCTCTATTTCTGATCTGACATGCTATGTAAAGTCCCTTGCCAAATCTGGCCTGAATTTTCTGATTTCTGATGTTTGGGAATTTTTGACAAACACATGTCTTACAAACTGTTTTTTTGTCTGTAGATGTTTTTCTATTTTTTTTAATTTTTTTTTGAGTGATGATATGGTGCATAAAAAAGTCAACTAACTATGCTAAATGAATTTAATGGAAATCAAGATGAAATGCAAGATAATTTTTTGACTTTCCAATGATAGGAAGACTAAAAACTTATGCAAATATGCAGCTATAGCCATTTGACATTTTTACAAACATTCCATATGCAAACTCCTTGTTGAATGGTATTGCAAATAATGACTCCAAACTGATTACAAATTCTGCCAAGAATAATTGCAACTAGTTGCCCTTAAAGGAGATGATTTTCAATACAACTCAAGTTCCAAACGCAATGCAAACTTGATTACAACAATTCAACAATATCAAGTGAGAAATGCAATTACATTTATGGTTGTAAATGAAAGAAGATTACAACTACAATGCAAGTGATTTTAATGAGTTGAGAACCTGGATTGACGCCTGGAGGAAGTAATACCAGCACTTCAAAATTCAATCGATGTCTCTCCAAAAGTCATCTTCTTGCTCCTTAGCTGGTTGTGCCTAAGTCCTAGCATAATTTGTCTCTATGCATGCCTTGAATTCTCAAAATCGACCCAACTGTGATGCAAGAGCTACACCTACGGATTTATCAGCAAAATCAACCTTCTATTGATCAAATTGACTTAGTACAATCTCTGAAATTACTCCACAAAATTTATTCAAAACTAGCTTCTCAAAGTCGAACTCCTTGAAGCTAAGAAACCATGCCAATGATGCAAGAGGAGCCACTAAAAGAATCGATTTTCTCCTTTGACTGAAGAAATGACCTTCAAGCTACAAAATCGAATTCCTCCAACTAAAAATCATTACGAACAATCTACAATTATCTTATACCAAAACTGAACTTCTCAATTCACCCAAAATTGGGTCATAGACCATTAATTTTTTTCCAATTTGGAAGATTGAAATATCTCCCACTCAATTTCAGCAAGGATTGTTGTTGCACAACCGAACCTGGTATCCTAGAGTCTTCAAACCCTCGGACAATGCAAGCTTCAAGCTCTCACCACACAGGTATGAAAATAGCATAACTCAAGACATGATCAAATGGCTTGTATTCAACTCCTTATAAATAATTCTCATTCACCTCCAAGAAACTTCTAGAAAATAATATTATTTTATTTCCAACTGACTTTATGATAAAATATTTACTTTAGTCACTTTATTAAATTAATTAAATATAAAACTATCTTATGATATTAATTTATTGAGATAACTTTACAAATAGTTAATTTAATATTTATTCTCTTATTTCTCTTGTTTAGCCTTCTGGAATAAATAAAGGCTAAACGATCTTCAAGTGGCTACTAAGAAGGGGACATTACATGTTACTACCCCAAACTTCACACTCGTAGAGAATCACAAGAGTAACAAGCAAGCCAAAAAAAACTTATGGTATTCCAATCCCATTCTTTGCATTTCTACATCTATTTTGTAGGGAGTATAACACTTTCCAACCTCTTTGATTTCTTTTCGCTTTCTACATTTCTCAACCGAACTTTTCATGGAAATCAAGCCTAATATATTTGTACTCATCCACTACCTCTAGTAGGTTGCCTTCAAATAGAAAGTTAATTTGTTTCTTTTTTCTATGCAATGAGAAGATCATTATTTTGGATTTTCTATTGTTCACCTACATCCTGACCTCTTGACAAAAGGTTTCAAGCGCCCTCAAGTGTTTTCTCAAACTATGAGTTGATTTATCAATCAATATGAGATCATTCACATATAAGAGTAACTTTATTATGTACTTAGCCAACTAAATTTGTTGAACACACCGGAATACTAAGAGGGGGTGAATCAGTATGCTTCAAAATTCAATCCCAATTAATGACTGTTGATACCATTTAAACACCAACACAGTAGATAAGCGCACACACAACAACACAGTAGACACCAGATCTATGTGAAAACCCATCAAGGGAAAAACCACGGTGAGAAATGTTGCTAGGAGCTATTGTCCTAATCCAGCCTCACAGGTAAATAACAGTTACAACTTTGATTTAGGACTACAACCCAAGGAAGCTACTACTCCTTCTTTATACAACTTTGTTTTAGGGGCTAAAACTCAAGGAAGCTACTACTCCCTAATTGAAAGAAAGAACAACTGAAACATGACTGACTTTATGGCTTCAACCACTGAAATATGATACTCATCAATTTTGCACATTAGGTTTGTAGCGGATCTTGTCACACTTTGCTCATGTACTCATACATCTTTGTACACTTCCATCAACCTCTTCACATATTTGATCTTCTATATATATCATTTGCACGCTTGCAAAATACAAATTTAGTTGGCCATAAATAAGAAATTATGAAACTTGTAGCATGTCAACCTACATCTTCATTAGTGGTATACAAAAATGATAAAACATTATTTTCATCTCTTTCATATGATTCGGCATAACCCATACAACTTCTTCAATCAATCCTTGAACTCTACTCAATATTTAATTAGTGGCACACATCACCAACACACCCCAGTCGACTTAACAACAACACAACTTCACAAGCTGACTTGAAACAATTGTGTGGTATTGGAAACAAGAAAGATTTACATGTGCTTCATACCTTATACACTATGAGACATGTGGAGTGTCCACACAAACTCAAACAAATGATCTTCTCAATCTTTTGCTAGTGAAAGTATAGAAACATATGTTTTGTTTAAGATTAGGCGTCCAGAACCAACTATAACACTCTATCACTTGAAAACTAAACTTGCGGAACACCAAATCACTTGAGTCTTCAATATAGTATGCATTAGAGATCACTATGTATGTCCTCAAATTTGCTTAGCCAAATCTTTACATCTGAAGGAAAGCAAAGCATTCCACAAGCCTTCATATCCACTTTGCACTACTAGAGCATATACTGAAACTCTATTACTTCTAACTTTCACTACAGAAGGTATAATGACATGAAACCTCATAATCTCTAACAATTTTGAGTCCCCCATTGCAATTACAATTATAACACACTAAATCCACATTTGTCTACCCCCCATCATATATTTAAGAAAGATTTAAAAAGGACCTCTTCTTTTTGTTCTATTTTTGGGAGAGAGTGAACAAAAAAATATACATGTCAATTTTTTGTCGAATTTATTCGTATAGATCAATAAGGAATAAATATCCAAATATACAATATACTTTATATATAGAAAACATCCAATGCGATTAGATGAAAATAAAGGAATATTTACAATTCCCCAATTTGGTAAAATACAACTTGAAGGATTTTGTCGTTTTATCAATCAAGGCTTAGCAGAAGAACTCAATAATTTTTCAAAAATTGAAAGTCCAAATAAAGAAATAGAATTTAGCCTTTTTGGTTTTGAAATTGAACTGTTTTCAAACCTGTACCAATAATGTCTTGCAGTATCTTAATAGTTTCTTTTGCATCTAAATTCAAATATTTTATGAATTTCTTTTCTAGTACAACCTTAAGGATATTAACAAGAGTATTGTTGTATGCTACTAATGTTTTCAACGCTTTAGTATTTTTTTGAAAAAACTCTTTGTAAAAATATTTGTGATAAATTACTTTGTACAATAAAATTGAGACCTTTCGAACCATTTTGATGTCAAACGTCGTATGTTTTTTCTCTAAAAGATCTATCGTAGATAAATTCATGGCCATAGGGCGCCAAGTGCCACTATCAATTAAAAGTTCAATTCGCTCTGAACTAGTCATTTGCAGAGTAGCTCCACATTCTGCACAAACACCTTTTTGTTCTACTAAAGATTTCTTATAGAGAAGGGTCTCACAATTTTCGCACAAAAACCACAAATGCTTAAAACGTTCCGAATTGAATCTGTCTTCTACGGGTGTTGTTTCGATATATTCAGAATCCTTGTTTTCTTCACACATTTTCCTATATTTTTTCTACATATTATTAATGTACAACTTTGAACAGATAAAATACAAATTTTGCTTCATTTTTATTCCATTTTTTTTAAATCTTGGGCAAAAAGATCTTTTTTGTATTTTTCGAAAAAATAAATTTCTCTATTTGACTCACTCCACTTAATCGAGAATTCATTTCAATCTTCTCGTCATAATTCATTGATTTGTTCAAATAGCGTATAGTATATATACATATATATATATACTATATATTTTACATACATTTGATTCCTTGAATAGTATAAAATCCGCTTCTAATCAAAAAATAGAAAATGAAGTCTCCATCAGGTTCTTTCTGATTTGTCCAACAAATTCACGATGATTTGTTGAAAAAGAATGAATAGTGGACTCAATAAAATATCTATTTCTATTTATACAATACGCTATTGTACCTTTTTTTTACTTTATTCTTAAAGCTCCGGACAAAGCCGAGTCAAAATTAGCTTTTATTAGATTACAACAGATTTGACAAATCCATTCAATCATGAGGATTGAATTTGTGAAAGATAACATTATCTTTAGCCCACTTTGGGCGCGGGCTAGAAGAGATTGAAGCCCCTTGCCCCCTAGGCCTGGATGTACTGATCCACCACCCCAATCGAATAATCCAGAAAATCGGGAGGTAAGCCTTTTTTTCTAGCCAAATTATATATTCCCATCCATTCGGTATTCGGCTCAATCCTCTTTATTTTTAGGAAGAGACTCGCAATCTTGTATATCAAGAATCGGTCATTAAAGTACCCCGGTAGAAGTGGTATAGATCATCTATGCTTATCGGCAAAAACTCTGAAAAAATCATTCTTGTTCTTCTTGAAGTAACTCTTAAGATACAACATAGTCTCCAATAATTCCAAGTCAAGTTCTCCATTCTCCAAATATGGCAAAACGAGTTCAGCTACAGCGGCCTGGTTGCCTAATGTCTTTTGATCTAAGAAACGAACCGCATTTCTGCTCTTAGAAAGCCAAGTAGCTAGTGGCAGTTTTTCGAGCTTGTATTTTCTTTTCCAAACAAGAAAAAATTTCGCCATTTCTGGATACCGCAATTTCTCTGTTTTTTTCTTTGGTGTATCTACTTGCTTAGTATTAGTATCTTTTTTGAGTTTTTCCAGTCTTTTGCCTTCTCTTTCAAGGCGTTCTCTCTCCTTCAAGCATTGTATTTTTGGGTCTTTTTCTTTCTTCGGTTCTTTCGAGTTCTTCTTGGTTTCTTGTGTTAGAAACCTCTTTTTTCTCTTATTATTCAGTCCAGAATTCAATTTCGATTTCACTTTATCCCATGCATTCTTATCACCTTTGGCATTTATCTTAGCATCTCGTTCCAAAATGAGCCTTTTTAGCTCTATTCGTAGTTTTTCTTTTTGCGTATTTATCTTCTCGAGATTTTTTTGAGAACGATATATATTGCTAAAGTCTCGAACTAGAAAATCATTTATTCCGTTTTTAATTTTAGATTTACCACGTTTTTGTCTAAGCTTTTGTCGGCTTTGTATTTCTTTTTGGATTCTGAGCTTTTCAGCTTGTCGAGCAGCTTGTCTTTCAAGCTCCCGAGCTTTCATTTCTTTCCTGTGTTCCTCTCGGTGCTTTTATTTTATTTTTATTTTTTATTGTTTTTTGATTTTTTATCCTTTTTCGCATGTCCCTGAAAAATGGAAGTAGGTACAAACTCTCCTAATTTGTGGTTTATCATACCATTTGTTATAAAAATGGGTAAATGCAACTTTCCATTATGAACAGCTATGGTATGACCAATCATTGCGGGTACAATGGCAGATCTTCGGGACCAGGTGACTATTATCCTCTTCTCTTTATTGATGTTTAGATCATCTATTTTACTCAACAAATCATCAAAGTCAAAACCCAGTATCAAAACCTGCTGCAATATACCTGCTACAATATGATGAGAAGCTATTCCTCCTGGAACAAAAGGATCAAAACCTTAAGCTCCCCATGCCGGATTTACAGGTTGTATTTTTCCAGTTAGTCCATAAGGATCAGACACCCATATTCCAAGGCCATACAAACCCGTTACATGAGAATCTAAAACAAGCTGCTCCTGAGAGGAATAAATGAATTCCAAAAATCTTAGGCAAATCTAAAGAAGGTTTTCCTATACGGGAATCACAGAATACGTCTAGATCCCAATATACCCAATGCCAGATAGCTGCTAAAAAGCACAAGCCAGAAAACACAATATGTGCCCCGGCCACACCTTCATAACTCCAAATACCTGGATTAGATACAGTTTCTCCGGTTATACTCCATCCACCCCATGAATCCTTTATTCCTAAACGAGTCATAAAAGGTATAATGAACATACCTTGTCTCCACATTGGATCAAGAATAGGATCGGATGGATCGAAAACTGCTAATTCGTAAAGAGCCATTGAACCGGCCCATCCAGAAACTAGAGCTGTATGCATTATATGCACAGCGATTAACCGGCCAGGATCATTCAACACGACGGTATGGACACGATACCAAGGCAAACCCATGAAAATACCCCTTTATCAGAAAAACTAGACACTATGTAACTTTCTCGCATTAGAGAAGATTATGCTATGGAGTTAGACCTTTGTCTCAAAGATGAACATCTATTAATAGAACAGTTTCAAAAAATAGAATTGAGAAGCGGATATATTTTATCATTTATATGTACCAATATACAATGTGGAAATTGGTCCCATTTGTTTTGTATCAAACAAAGTAAAGTAATAAATTACTTTACAAAAGACCTAATGAATTAGGTATTTTACGAAGAAAGGCACGCCCGCTTATTTGGTCCTATCACTCATTTGATCTTATAATCTATCTTTGTAATAGAAAAAAAGACTATTTAATATACTTTTGATATAATAATGAACAACTTACCCTCTCTTTTCGTGCCTTTGGTGGGCTTGTTTTTTCCAACAATTACAATGGTTTTTCTTTATTTCTATATTCAAAATGACGAAATTCTATGAATCTGATCAATATATATATACACCTATATATATTTCTTTTGTCTAATATAAGATAAAACCTTACTAAATAGAGCTTTTGCCTCTATTCAATACATAATGACTGAAGTGAACTTTGGTTGGCTAATCCAATCGGTCCATCGGTGGTCAGCAAGTATGATGGTTTTAATGATGATCTTACATGTATTTTGCGTCTATTTAATAGGTGGATTCAAAAAACCTCGCAAATTAACTTGGGTTACGAGTGTAATTCTAGCTGTATTAATCGTATCTTTCGGTGTAACTGGTTATTCTTTGCCCTAGGACCAAATTGGTTATTGGGCAGTCAAAATTGTGACCGGTGTGCCTAAGGCCATTCCGTTAATAGGAGCTCCTTTGGTAGAGTTATTACGCAGAAGTGTTAGTGTGGGTCAATCTACCTTGACTCGTTTTTATAGTTTACACACTTTCATATTACCCCTTCTTACTGCTGTATTTATGTTAATGCACTTTCTAATGATCCGCAAGCAAGGTATTTTAGGTCCTTTATAGAAAGGAAATATACATTTTGAATCAGTATTCAAAACCTATTATTTTACGATATATCATTGCCGCGAATATTTCTTATTGAAAATAGGGAAATAATCCCTGTAAAATACAGTGCGTTAAGAACAAAGAAATTGTTAGAGATTACGTTTGTAGTGCTGAGCTAAAATACTTGGTATTTAGAAAAAAAATCTTTGCAAGAAGGATGGCTAGAGATTCATCGGAAATACACTAGTTCTTGTTAATTCATAATATAGGAAAATCCTTTTTTTTGTCAATTAAAGGGATTACTCCCCTTATTCTGTAAAAAAAGGAGGAGCCGTATGAGGTGAAATTCTCATGTACGGTTTTGAAGCGGAGATCATTTCAATTGAATGAACGACCGTAACGAATGTCAGCTCAATCCGAAGGGGAATACGCGGAAGCTTTACAAAATTATTATGAAGCCATGCGACCGGAAATTGACCCCTATGACCGAAGTTATATACTGTATAATATAGGTCTTATCCACACGAGTAATGGGGAACATACTAAGGCTTTGGAATATTATTTCCAGGCATTAGAACGAAACCCGTCTTTACCACAAGCTCTTAATAATACGGCCTTGATCTGTCATTACGTGCGGCTATCTGTACTATAGAATGAATTCGTTTCAAACTACGGAAAAGAAAAAAAAAGAGGCTTTCTACATATGCACCGTCCAAAACAACGGTTTTTTATCAGCTGTAGTCAAAAGAATATCCCTCATAGGAGCCCAAATATGAATGGGTAAATGCCTGGATAGTCCATGGATAAAAAAATCAATTCAATTGATAGAGAAAGCACCATAAAGATCAATTATTGAAAGTTCGGGCTGATACGATCAAATCTGCTTATGGGCAAAAATAAGGAATCAATTTATGTAATAAAGTTGATTTACTAGGCTATTGAGCAGCGGTGTAGCATCAGATCCTAAAGATGTGAAGTACTTTCCTACCAGGAAAGTATTATTCAAAATTTCTATATAGAACATAGATAGTTACCTCTTAAAAAGATTTTTATCCGGATAATCTGAAGTAGATCTCTTTATTTCTAATACTTCATCTTTTTTAGGGTGGGAGAAAAGAGAAAAACTGATCATTTATCGAAAGTGAAGTTTGAAACTCATGTCATTGACCCATTCTGTTCTTTCGATTAACCTGAACGTATTTCGAACTATCTACTATTTTGGAAGTTTAGGTAAAGGACTAAAGAATAGTTAATTGAGCCGTATGAGGTAGGAAACTCTCAAGTACAGTTCTAAGGGAAGAAAACTTTGACAAGTTGTTATTCAGGAGAAAAATATTTATATGACAGAAGACAAAATTGTCATTGTTATTGAGCCATTCTTTATTCTTTTATAAGCTTTTTCTTTTTAAGTAAGAACAACTTTGCTTATTAGAAACTACTAACGTTATAAGATCATACAGTAATAGCAAAGAAAGACATTGAAAAAACTTTTGGTCATTTGTATTGTTTAGTTCAAACCATATACCCGTTATTATTGTTAAATATACATGTATATATTCTAATATTATCTAACAATGTGAGAAATTATGAGTTTTTGTCCTCCATTATAGGATAGAATGTTCATTGAAAGGTTGATACGTATCAACCTTCTAATGACACATTAGACTTTATCTTTTATGGTGGGTATGAAATGACATTTCAACTAATATTATTATAAATGTAAATAATACCCCCTAGCCTCTTTTATACCCCCTAGCCTCTTTTTTTCACGATATAAAAACGAGCGAACAGAAATAAAAAGAGAAGAACTCACATTAGGTTTAGGGATAATCAGTTTTGAACTGATGACTTTCACCACGTCAAGGTGACACTCTACCACTGAGTTATATCCCTTTCCTATCCTCATCTAGAAGGAAAATTGTAAGAACTTCCCAAAGAATCGAGAAACTCCACGAAACTCTATCATTATTCTCCGGAAATTCTATCTTGCTTTCATACTCTTTCAAAACCTCGTCAAAAAAAAGAAAAAAGAATGGAATCAGAGGAGAAGTATATGCCAGATATGACATGGCATTTCAGATTGACCTTTTATTTCAAGAAAATTTGTAACTAAACTATGTAACCTAGTAGGTAAAGAGTTTTTTATATTCTGGATAGACTTATTCTATTTGGATCGACATAATGGAATTAAATTGCCTTCATGTTGATTGTCGAGTTTAAACAAGTGGAACCATCTTCTATCGTAGTACAATCTTTTTCTTATTGAGTTATCACTTTTCTCTCGATCCAAATAAACAAGATGACTGATACTAGCAATTCAATCAAAAATCAAAAATTGAGCCAGCAGCATAGTGAAGTAATTAACTAACTAAAATTTACAAAAACATTCTATAGTATTAGTAAGAGGTGGAAGAGTTAAAGATTTGCCCGGTGTTAAATATCACATAAGTCGAGGAGTCTTAGATGTTGTCTCAGTAAAAAATCGTAAACAAGGGTGTTCTAGTGCGTTGTATATTCTTATCTAAGATTTGTATCATTTTATGATGATGCCATGTCAATTGCTAAAAACATGTAAAGTATATGGCTAACCCAATAATGAACGTTTTGTAAGGGGACTAGAGCAGGCTAAAACAAATGATCGTATTAATTTGTAAGGATATTATATGTCTAAGGTTTAATATTGAATTCATTTCATAAGTTTTCCCTTACTTAGTGTGTGTTAACATAAAATTTGAAATGTCTTGACCTTTTCGGAACAGGTTCAATTCAAATAGCATTAATTTAAAACACCTTCTCCTTTTTTTTACACTCTTTTAAAAACCTAAGGACTTAATCGTATCGTACTGAAGAAAATTTGACCCTGCGTGAAATGGAACAGAAAGCTGCCGAATTAGCCCGTTTTTTGCGTGTATCCATTGAAGGATTTTGAAATGGGGGGAAAGTCCTCTTTTATAATATACAAATGGATAGATCTCGTATTAGTAGATACCAGAAAAAGTTTGACATAACATTTGTCTGGAGGGGAAGTATAGTCAGTTTATTTACACCAACACGAAATGTTACTTATAGAAGCATACCGGTATTCTTCGGCAGTTCGCAAACACTCGATATCATTCTTTATCTATTAGATAGAGACAAAAGGTCTAATAAATACGGATATAACATCTCAAAAGAATACAATGAAGTAAATGCCTCTAGGTTTTTACATATGTGCCTGAAATTATTTGATCTACTATATGTACCAAAGAGTACAAATTTGGTATTATTAGACTTAAACTTCAATTTATTTGCCGCTCGAATTGAAGCGATTCTTCGGGTCAAGAGTTAAAAAAGAAAACAATAAATAGAAAATGAGTCCAGATCAAAGCGATTTTAAGGATTGATCCTTCCTTTTTTACTCCACTTCTCCTTCCGAATAAACTATCCCTCATCCGAAAGATATTTCGAAGAATTACGCATAAGATCATTTTATGAATCTCATACCTCGTTCTATAATTCGTACTTTGTTCAGATTTTGGACAGAGCTAATGGGCCAATCGAATTCATTAACGATTCACGAATTGGAAGTCGCCAAATATAAAACATTAGCTTCTCTACAATATCTTACATGTTTAATAGTATTGCCTTGGGCAATTTCAATTTCATTACAGAACGGTTTGGAATCTTGGGTTACAAATTGGTGGAATACTAGTCAATCGAAAAAAAAAATTGATTATTTACAAGAAGAAAGCGTTGTAGACAAATTTGAGAAAATAAAAGAACTATTCCTGTTAGAAATAATGATGGAAGATTATTCGGAACCGCATTCACAAGATATTCGTGTAGAGATGCAGAAAAAAATGATCCAATTGGTCAAAATATATAATCAAGATTGTATCCAAGTTATCTCACATTTATTAGGAAATATAATAAGTTTTGTTGTTCTAATTGTTTGTCTCATTCTAGGTAAGAAGAGACTTGGCATTCTCAATTCTTGGATCCAAGAAGTCTTCTACAGCTTAAGCGATACAATGAAAGATTTTTCTATTCTTTTAGCAAGCGATCTATGTATTGGGTTTCATTCGCCCCATGGTTGGGAACTGATCATCAATTTAATCTTCGAAAATTATGGATTTTCCCATAACGAACGAATAATATCTGTTCTTGTTTCAACTTTTCCAGTCATCTTAGACACAATTTTCAAATATTGGATCTTCCGTCGTTTGAATCGTATATCTCCTTCACTTGTAGTAATTTATCACTCAATGAGTGAATAACAAATGGTCCCCACCTTTTTTACTTTTTTTAGGGCGATACTTCTTATTTTTTAGCTTTAGGTTTAATATAGTAGCAGAATTGCAGGCAGGTAACTATGATAGTTACCTACTACTAATTTTAAATAAAAGAATTGTAACAAAAAATTGAACCATGCCCAGTATAATTATTCCTTACATAGATAGATAGCTATAGGAAATTTTCTGGCATTAAATCAAGGGGTTCCAGAGGAACAATTTACTCCCGCTCGATTTCAACAAGAATTTTTATTTTTTGCATGGGACCAAATTCATTTCAGAAGTATTTTTCCTTCCCAATATTTTTCCGTTGGAGTTTGCCTTATTCCTTTTATCGAACATAATGATGTGAATCGTGCTTTAATGGGTTCTAATATGCAGCGTCAAGTAGTTCCACTTCTTCAACCTGAGAAGTGTATATCTTTACATGTTTTTAGCAATTGACATGGCATCATCATAAAATGATACAAATCTTAGATAAGAATATACAACGCACTAGAACGCCCTTGTTTACGATTTTTTACTGAGACAGCATCTAAGACTCCTCGAATTATGTGATATTTAACACCGGGCAAATCTTTAACTCTTCCACCTCTTACTAATACTACAGAATGTTCTTGTAAATTATGGTCAATACTAGGTATATAAGCAGTGATTTCATATTTAGAGGTTAATCGTACTCTGGCGACTTTGTGTAAGGCAGAGTTTGCTTTTTTAGGGGTGATAGTGGAAAAGTTGATAGATAAGTTACCTTTACTGCCACTATACAAAACCGTACATGAGAATTTCACCTCATACGGCTTCTCGTTCAATTCTTTTGAAGTAGGACATTTTTGTTTTTCGAGTATTCCCTTTCTTCATTATGAAAACTTGATTAGACAGTTTTCGTGTTTTAACATGAATGATATATATATATATATTCCATTTTTTTATAACAAAAAAACTATGCGACTCCTTCGGGATTCATTTTTCTTTCTCTATTAAAAAGAATAAGAATGACAACCTTTTTTTTTATCCATTATTGTTAATATGCTCATTTTTTATTTATATCTCGAAATATCATTTTTTTTTTAATCACAAATTCAATTCAAAATTGACGGTTAATGTGAGCTTATCCGTGTAGTTATCCATTATTTAAACTAGGAATCGATTTGATAAAAGATTTTGACTTTCATGCTTTGGCTTGGGTGGCATGGTTTGGCTGCTCAGGATTATTTCGATGGCCTATGATAAAATGTATCAATAGAATATATTCTTTGTTCCGAGTGGCTGTGCCCGCCAATCGGCAATATAAACTGAGAAAGTCTAGGGAAAAATAGTTCTTTTTTTAGTTAGTTAATTACTTCACTATGCTGCTGGCTCAATTTTTGATTTTTGACTGAATTGCTAGTATCAGTCATCTTGTTTATTTGGATCGAGAGAAAAGTGATAACTCAATAAGAAAAAGATTGTACTACGATAGAAGATGGTTCCACTTGTTTAAACTCGACAATCAACATGAAGGCAATTTAATTCCATTATGTCGATCCAAATAGAATAAGTCTATCCAGAATATAAAAAACTCTTTACCTACTAGGTTACATAGTTTAGTTACAAATTTTCTTTAAATAAAAGGTCAATCTGAAATGCCATGTCATATCTAGCATATACTTCTCCTTTGATTCCATTCTTTTTTCTTTTTTTTGACGAGGTTTTGAAAGAGTATGAAAGCAAGACAGAATTTCCGGAGAATAATGATAGAGTTTTGTGGAGTTTCTCAATTCTTTGGGAAGTTCTTACAATTTTCCTTCTAGATGAGGATAGGAAAGGGATATAACTCAGTGGTAGAGTGTCACCTTGACGTGGTGAAAGTCATCAGTTCAAAACTGATTATCCCTAAACCTAATGTGAGTTCTTCTCTTTTTATTTATGTTCGCTCGTTTTTATATCGTGAAAAAAAGAGGCTAGGGGGTATAAAAGAGGCTAGGGGGTTTACATTTATAATAATATTAATTGAAATGTCATTTCATACCCACCATAAAAGATAAAGTCTAATGTGTCATTAGAAGGTTGATACGTATCAACCTTTCAATGAACATTCTATCCTATAATGGAGGACAAAAACTCATAATTTTTCACATTGTTAGATAATATAAGAATATATACATGTATATTTAACAATAATAACGTGTATATGGTTTGAACTAAACAATACAAATGACCAAAAGTTTTTTCAATGTCTTTCTTTGCTATTATTGTATGATCTTATAACGTTAGTAGTTTCTAATAAGCAAAGTTGTTCTTACTTAAAAAGAAAAAGCTTATAAAAGAATAAAGAATGGCTTAATAACAATGACAATTTTGTCTTCTGTCATAAAAATATTTTTCTCCTGAATAACAATAACAACAATCTTTTCTCAAATATCTAAATACAATAAAATAACAAAAGTAATCTATATAGATAGATTTACATAGATGGCATTTATTGGTGTTGTAATGTGTATTTGTATAATTGAAAGTAATGTGGGAGTTAGATATCTTGTGTTTTGTTGTTTTCAGAGTAACCCTGTCCAGGCTTAGTTATTGATAGAGTAAATTGATCGATTATTTTAAGAAGAAATTTTTTCAATTGAAAATCATCGTTTAATGTTAATTGTTCTTTATTTAATGTTAATTGTTCTTTATTTAATGTTAATTGCTCTTTATTTTGATCACAGGATGAAGAAGATCTTGAAGATAAATTCTGATTAATAAATCGAATACAATTTAATTGATTTATATATTTTCTAATGTTCCATCCGGGATCTAATAAAATATCATAGTTTATAGAAGGATTCTTAAGAAATGTTTTCACCTTCCATAGATCAACTATTCTCTTTTTTTCTAATCCCCTGAAATATTGAAAAGCATCTTGTCGCCCTTTCAACAATTTGAATTTTTCACTAGGTTTCTTGGTATAATTAATACTTATACATGATTCATCTATTGACAAATCATCAAAGAATCCTTTAAAAAATTCCGACTCTGAGAAGGAAGAAGATTCTCTTGTTCGATCTGATTCTTTTTGTTCAATTTCTTGTTCCATTATCAATTCTCGGTTTTCCCATATTTCGTCCCATTTATCCATTTTTCTTTTTATATTTTGTATTTCTTCTTTATAGCGTTCGATTTCTTTAACTCTTTCTTTCCTCTCTGCAATTATGTATGCTTCTAATTTTAATTCTGATTCTGATTTTGATTCTGATTTTGAAGAGAAATCTAATTCTTCTGTTTGAACTAAATTCTTTTCTAGTTGTTCAATTTTGCTTTCTATTGCCTCAATATCAATACTTGAGTTTTTAATAAGTACCGATTTCCTCCATTCATTAAGCTTTTCATGTTCCCAATATTCCTTTTGAATCGAATTAAAAGATGAATCAATCTCCCATTCAATGTTATTCAATTCCTTCTCCGAAGGACTTTCCCAACTTATTGTTCCTTGGTTCTCTAAGATTCTATCATTTTCTTTTGAATGGAGGAAACGACGTTGATATCTCCTTTTGTCTTTTGGTAGACATAAATAGGTGCGGAACGAGCAACAAATTTTCCTTTCTAGCTCCAAAATGTTGTATAGATGGAAATATCTTCATCAAATTATATGATGATTTATTTGTGGAAGGATATAGACCAAAAAAATGTCTCTGCCTTAGGGTATATATTAAGAATGCCAAGTAGACACAACTTGTCACTGAGTGTGGTACACAAAACTGGAAAAATATCGATGTAGACATATCAAAAACACACTACGACATGTGTACCCACCTCTGCATCATACATAGACAACCACTAACTACAAGTCTTCTACAACACTACAATGCTAACTTTGTACCAATAGATATCTCTTCATACTTAGCAATCTCTAGAGTATATGCAATCATAAACATAATTTTGACATCAATGAAAACCAATCTTATCAAGTTGTAACAGAATTCCGTCTCCAGCAATCTTGTCTACCCACTCTTCCAACTTATCAATGTATAACCCAAACAAAGTTGGGAAAAGTGTGCAACCTTGTTTGACGCCAATATCACTACCAAAATCCCTCTAACATTCCCTCACTAGTTCTAATATTAGCCCTAGCCTACTTTATAATATCCCTCAAATGGGGATAGAGGAAAAACAACAATATTCCTAAAAATATAGAAACAAAAAAATCTGAAATTTTATTTGCAAATAAGATATCCTTTAACAAACTCATATTTAGACTCAAATTATTGATTTGATTTTTCCACTAATTTAAATAAATTTTTAATTATTTCTTAACATAGAAAAGTCACAGAAAAATACTTCAAATCTACCCAAAATTTATAAAAATGGCTTACACTGTTTTTTCCATAATTTTTTGAGATGAATATGATTAACAATACATAGATTTAGGCACAAATACCTCAGAAATATCCTCAAACCCTAGCCACCCTTTCCAAAACCCTAGTAAACCAGTGTTAGGTCTGTCCCACATGTCATTTCTATCATTAGCTTCAAGGATGCTTAGAAACATGAAGACACATTGTTGTAGATAATCCAAATTTGATCCTGATATTCTAAATCTCGCCTCCCAAAATGGCCTCAAAATGGCCTCCAAACCTAATCACGAAGTGCAACTTTGAAAATGATGTGCTAGGGCATCACACCAAAGCCCTTCCATTGAAACACACCCTTCTGACTAGGGGGAGCTTGTATATCTCTCTAAAACCAGGGTTACTCAAGGGTTTTCAAGCCTTAAGCCAAAGATTGCAGCAGCAATAGAGAAAAGACTGATAACATAATGAGCTCCAAAATAAGCCTAAAATGTTATATAATGACTCCCAAAAGAAAGATTTAATCTTGGAAATTGATCCATTACCAACTCAATCCAATGCTCCAAATAAAATCCCTTAAAATGAGCCAATGGGCTCCTTGAAATCCCACATCGCTCCTTGACATTTTTGGCACATGTTTAATAAATCACTTAATGTACATGTCCCTTAAGTCATTAAACTTAAAAAGGGGAAAAACTTAAGTCCTTAGGCTAGGAATAACTTAAGTTGCAAAAAAAGATGTGCCCACATCTCAAGAATATACTAGAATAAAAGCCAAAGACTCCACACTTACCCAATAACGATCATCTTCCTCTTGAGTTATCCAAAGAAAGGATAGCCTGTGCATCGTTAAGCCACATGGCTTGAGTTGAGAACATCACATAATCATAAATCATATGAACAGTAGCTCTAAACACATTTGGAACTCCTAGTTCCTCCATCTTATTCCACAGCTTACCCCAAGGTACCATGTCAAAAGTTTTTTTAAAGTCTACAAAGCAACAAAAAGCCTCACCAATATTTTTCTAATCAAGAACATAAGGGTAATACCATGATCAATAGTGGAAATTTTCAATCCAAGCTGTCATTTATCTCATTTTCCCTCCTTTTCATCCCAATTGCTAATTTTGCATTCAACCATGCTTCTAAAAAAATTTCCAAGGAGGCGACTAACCATGATAGTGTGATAATTTGAAAGGTTATTGGTGTTACCATTTTTGTATATAGGAATAACAACACTAGTCATCCAATCTTTCATAAATCCCTCTTGAACAACATTATTGAAGATGTACTTGATACGACGTACAAGGACCTCAATACCCCACTTAAAATATTCAACTTGTAGCCCATCAATATCATATGCTTTCCCTTTTGCAAACCTTTTTATGCACTCATTGATATCCTCAATGGTGAAAATCTCAGTGATTGCATTGGTTATCATGGTTGTAATGTCCCCATTTTTAGCACTATGCTTTCTAGTGACTATTAGCCTATTTCTAGAGGCTCGTAGGCTAGTCAGAGGCATATTTAGGATTTCCTATTTTCTAAGAGGTTTCCTTCCAAGTTTTCAAGAGTTGCATGTAGGATTTTGGCAGTTTGTCTTCTGGGTCTTTCTAGGTTTTCAAAGAGCTTCAGAGGGATGTGACATGCATTTCAAGGGTGTGACATGCATTTCAATTAGGGGTTTGCATGCAAGATTTTTACAGAGAGGTTTCTAGGTTTTTTTGGGTTTTCAAAGGGCTTCAGAATGGTGTGACATGCATTTGCATAAGGTGACTTTTCCAGACTTTCTATTTTTAGTAAGTTGTGATGGTTGGTTGGTTTTGCACTAAATGAGTTTGGAGTCACATACTATTTTTAGCAGTATCTTATTTTTAGTAACTGCTATTTTTGGAAGTGCTATCTTTAGCAAAAATTCAGTGCAATATCTATTTTTGGTAGGGCAGTATTGGCAGTTTGATCTCCAACATTCTTGGAGCTTGTTTTGGTAGGTTTGTTGACTTAAGTGATTTCATATTGGATGCCTTATTTGGTGAGTATAATTTTTTAAGTGAAATATTTGCAAAGGAAAAATTGGACACATAACTTATTGAGTTATTTGCATTTATAAAGTTTATGAGCTTAAGTCTATTTGGACACCTTAGTCAAGGACGGTCAAAAAGGAAGTCAAAATGCCAATTAAGTGAAATGTTTCATCCTCATTTGGGCACCCTATTTGGAGGGAAATAGAGTTTTGAATTTAGGATTGGAAAAATTTATAAATATGAGGCCTTGCTCTCTCATTTCATTTCTATTGTTTATCATAACGAAATGTTGCAGAACCCTTGCTTCAAGGAACGCATACCTTCTAGCCCCTTTCAATTTCATACTTGCAAGATAGTACCTAGCTAATTCAGAAACTGCTCTTCACTAAGAGGCGCAAATTGAGCTTATTGTAGATGGCTTGCTTTGATGTTTTTTTTTATTTTGGAATGTTTTTATTAGTTTTGGAGTTGCTCGTTTGGTGCTTGGTTGGAGCACATTTTGCATCATATCTCACTAAAGTATTTTTTGTTGGTTCTAGGTATTGGCTTTGTGTATTCACCTACCTTGGGCGCCTCATTGTTCTAAGTTTCATAATTTTTTGTTGAGGAGCTGATTTATTAGACCTGGTCGCCCTATCCAGGAGGGTTGCCCTTCTCTATTGAAGTGCATAGGGAAATGTGCTTAAAAAATGAAGTTGTTTTGGAGGTGTCTATCACTTGGTAATTGGTCACCCAGCTTAGAGGTCATGTTTGCCTTCAGTTTTAGATCAATTGAAGGTATTTGGAGCAAGTTACGAGCATTTAGATGAATTCTATGCTTGTTGATCTAATTTTCTATTCATTGCATTTTTATATCAAACTTAGTTTTTACCTCCATTTTTCTATATTTCATATGTTGTATATCTTGTACTCATTTGGAGATTGTTCCTTAACATTTTGGTGATCATTGGATATGTATATCTCATTGTAGTGCAGTTAAAGTTTCATATTGTAATGTTAAATCGATAGTACTGATCAACCTTTATATTTCTGCACTTTGCTCTCTATTATACCTATTGAAAAGTGGAAGAGGCCAGCTTTGCACCTAGACATTTCATTTTAGTACTTCTATTTACACTCCCACTAAATAAGTGGTCGATTTGATTTCATTTCAGTACTTTACTTTTCATTGTATCCCGCTGAAAAGTGGTGTCAACTAGCCACCTAAGCACTTCATTTCCTAGTTGGTCGGTTGAGCCATCAACACTTTGTAATTCCAGTTTCAGTATTTCAGCTAACGAGATCCTCTTTCCGCCTTATGTTCTCACCTTGCCCACACTAGGATTTGGGTGATCAAAAAGTGAAGGGTTGCATTTCAATATTGTACTTTTAGTTTTCAGATTTCATCTAATGACCCCCTTGCATTGTATGCTCTCACCTTGCCCTCACTAGGATCTGGGTGATCAAAAAGTGAAGGGTTGCATTCCAATTGGATTATCTTTCATTTATCTAATGTTAATAGGTGAAGTTCTTGTGCACAAATTGGAAAAAAATTAAGGGGGATATTTCAATGGTATTAGAGCCAAAGTTCATGTCATCCTGTTGGGAGAATAGTAGAATTTAGTGTTACCACAATGGATTTCAATAGAGTTGTAGAACAAACCATGAGGCAGTATAAGCATGAGGCTTCCCAAATATTTGAGGAGTATCAAGGCATGACAGATGAGTTTAAGAACACAATTTATTTTGACTCCTTGAATTCGTTTGTGTTACTAAAACCTAAAAAATTGGGTGTGGTCAAGTACATCAGAAGAATGATGAAAGAAGAATCAGAACTTATCGTTGAAAAAGGGCTAGAGATAGAAGCAAAATTTCTTGTTTTTGGTTTGCAGTCCATAAGTAAGCGCGTAGGAGAGAAAAATCAATCAACAAGTTTTGGAGATGGCACAAGCAAGGTGCACATGTCACATCAAAATGACCGTGAGTTTGAAGGAGAAACCTTGACATATGAGGAGTGTGTGGTAGAGCCCTAAAATAATCCCTTTGACTTGCATGTGATTAGTAATGATGAGGATTTGTTTAAAATATTTTAGTAGAACCATTGAGTGTTGTGATTTCATTAATGAAGAGCATGTTGAGGGTAATTTAGGTGGTGTCATTGAATCAACTTATGACCACTATCATAGTGATGATTCAAATGTGTTTGTACATAATCATGTTGAAGATTTGGTGATGGATAATTCTCCTCTTATTGCTGACCTAACTTCTCAAGAGTTTTCATAAGATGAATTTACGACAAGTAACTAAGAAGACCTCTTTGGCATGCATGTGACTATTAATGATAAGATCAGTAATATACCTACTCATGATGGGCTTATTGAAGGCAAAAATGATAGAGTTTTCCAAACAGCTAGTATTGGTGACTTTTTACTTCATTACAATGATGGTGTCATGTTTGGTTTTGGGTTTGATCATCAAACCAAGCTATTGGAGAGAGATACTTATGAAGATATTAGTTTTAGAGATTTGGGAGGTGACTTATTCAAAGAGTCAACACTCCAAGAGGGGTACAATGAGCACTTTCCTTCTGATCAAAATAATCGACCCCTTAGTATTTGGGATCCAGGTGTGAAGGTGCCTAAGGATGACAAGGAACCTGTATGGGATGAATTTTCCTTTGATCCTAATGATATTCAAAATTCAGATTACAATGCAAGCTATGAGATGGCCATTGGAGGAGAAGATGTCCTTGGTGAAAAAGCTTGCTTGGAAAAGCTCCATAATGACCCCTTTGAGATGGTTGCAACCACTAAAGAAGAGTATGTTGCTACTGAAACTTTCAACATAGCAATCGACAATGACTCATTGATCGAGTTAGGGATTGCCTTAACCTTTGATCAAAGAGACAGTGAGGAGGAAGTAGAAATAAAAGACCATATGGCTCTTGATGATGAAAAGTTTAAAGAGGTTCTCAAACAAAAATCTGATTTACCAATTCATGAAGATGATTGTAAGCAAAGGCTCAAAGAATTTGTAGAGTCTGATCCTCTTCATGATATTAAGCATTTTCATCCAGTTGGTGGTGAAAGACAAGAGTTTTGGAGAAGCTATGAGGGAAATGGAAAAAGAAACAAAGTTTTGATTTTGAAAAGAAACCTATTAGTAGTTCACCATCCTTGCATACTTATGAGTGGGAAGGTCAATTCATGGTATCCATTAAAGATGAAGTGCAATCTCTATCCATATTTGACTGCACACATAGTTTGATTGAAGAACTCTTATGGAAGGCTCAAATTGAAGAAAGACGGGAAGGAGTTAGGGATGGAGTCACTCTCCCTAAGTTGCAATTTGTTAAAGATTCTTTGGAGACTATGAAATCAGAATATTTGCACTTGATTAGAGATTGAGATTATGCCTTCGAATTTGTAAAGAAGACCATTGGTTCATTCCAAGGAAGTGAGAGAAAGGTTGATGAGCTTACTACTAAGCTTGAATCAACAAAATCTATGTTAGAAGATAATCAGATGGCACTAAAGGAGGTAGAAGATCAATTTGTTGATTTCAAACTTTTCATAGAGCAAGACAATGAACGAAGAGTTGAAGAAATCAAGCAAGTAATTCATGAGCTTGATTATCTTCAAGAGGATTTTGACTTGGAGGGTTCCCTAAGAAATCAAAAGTTTAAAGCGTAGATTTGTATCATCGTGGGATTAGAGCAAGAGGAAATAAATGATTTTCTAATTCTTGATAACCCTCTCTTTGAAGTGGGGGCAGAGGAAACTTATGATAACTCTCTCTTCATGATGGAATATGAAACATGTGGTGAAGTGACCAAACACGAGAATGAGTATGCTTTCCAACGTATGGATGATGTGATATTAGACCATGAGGACATGCCACACATTGTGATTGGTAATCTTCCAAGGTTGCTTAATAGTGTAAGTGGGTTTGAGGATAATGTCTCCACATGGGAAGTGTTGAATCATGATAACTTTCACACCTTTGCAATCGAGGTGTTGTTCAAACATGGTTTGGTAGCTATTGAAGGTTTCATTACAGCAGCAAGGAGTGAAGATTTCAGGCTTGTTACTCATGAAGTATGGGAGAAAGAAGGACCAGAACATGGTGATTACATGCTTAACAATCCATCCCTTGGGTTGAGTGATTCTTTAGCTCATACTATTCCTTTCTGGGGATTGGATTTGAAGACAACAATTGTTCCATGCTCCATTGTTGTTGAGTCTATCATAGTTAGGCTTTAGGGATTCACTAGAGAAGAAACCAATTTCTTGAATATGCACTTGGTTCTAATTGGCACTTGGGGATGTGTTGAGTATTCTTTCCAATGTGTTGGAGATCACTTTTGGTTGGGTATCCATGCTTGGGATCCTCAACATGGTTTGATGGAGATTATTACATGTGGAAAGAAGGATCTTTGGAGGGATATGGATCAAATTATCAATTTTTTTGTGTTGTCCCTTTCTTTATCAGCCATTTGATGCTTCCTTTTGCTCATCAACTTGTGGATTGGAGAAATATTTTGAGCAAAGGATGGTTATGTGTGGTGTTGGAGTCTCTAGAGAGGATTTTTCCATCCTCGGACATGAACAAATGTGTTATTTTGGATGATAATTTTCAATGTTGCAGCAGTTTTTCATCTTCTTGGATGCTAATTATCCTTAAATCAGATCATAAGTCAACAATTTCAGACTTGGTGGGCAGCTGGTGTACTCATTTTCAGACTTCACAATCTCTTAGTAGGACTAGTTAATGGTCTCAGATGAGAGGTATGTTGAGTTGGGGTAATCAGTATCCATGTTTGGGAAGTGTTCAAGCTCTAACCAGTGGCTATTCTTACACATTCTCGTGTACTTATGATTGGGATAGCGAACCACTACTTGCTTTGGTTCATCATTCTGAGACTCTTAGAGTTGGAACTGTAAGATATTTTAGAAGTCTTCATTTTTATCAAAATAATTCAGAGAATGCATAGTAGATCCATGTAAAGTTATGAGGATGAGTTTGTTGAGCTCTTGCAAAGGATTGTTTTCCTCTTTGCAAGAAGATTTGGAGAAGTCACATATGTAGTCATGTCTCTGTTGGACACCTTGAGGAGATATGCTGAGGAGTATGGTTTTGAGTTGAGCATAATTTCCTTCCTATTTCCCTGGATTGAGATAGATAGTGTCATTGCAGATATGGACCTCTCAGAGTCAGTTGGGCAAGAGATGTTCCAAGGTATTGATTTCAGTCCTAGGTTTTTTAGCTTGAGTTTCATGGATGGTAATATTTTGGGGTTATAGGGGAGGACAGTGCAAATTTTGCATGATGGTTTTAGTAATGTGATCAAAGTGGTGCAGCATCATCATGGTGGGTCTTTCTTGAGACAGACATGGGACCCTGGGATCCTACTTTTTTTTGCATGGATCGGTCTAATATTTCTGGAGTTTTGGTGGCATTGCTTGAGGACAAGCAATCTTTGGGGAGGGTGGACTATAATGTCCCCATTTTTAGCACTATGCTTTGTAGTGACTGCTAGCCTATTTTCAAAGACCCGTAGACTAATCAGAGACATAATTCGGATATCATATTTTCTAACAGGTTTCCTTCTAAGTTTTTAGAAGTTGCATGTATGAGTTTAGTAGTTTGTCTTATGGGTCTTTCTGGGTTTTCAGAGAGCTTTAGAGGGATGTGACATGCATTTCAGGGGTGTGACATGCATTTCAGGGGTGTGACATGCATTTTAATCAGGGGTTTGCATGCAGGAGTTTTGCAGAGAGGTTTCTGGGTCTTTTTGGGTTTTCAAAGGGCTTTAGAATGGTGTAACATGCATCTGTTGCAAAAAAAAGATAGACAATTGAGAGGGGGGATGAATCAGTTGTCACAGAATTTAAAACTTATTTAACCTTATTAACCTTTAACCTCGAATCTGATAAATAACAGTGAAATCATGAATCGACAACACATAACACCAATATTTTTTGCGTGGAAACCCTGTTAGGGGAAAAACCATGATGGAGGTTAATCCACAAGTTATACCCTGTTAAAAGTATAAGAAAAATGAATAAGGAATGCACATGCATTTAGGCACACTACCTAGAGCTCACTGCTCAAAGAAGACACACTGTCTTACATAAATATTCAGATTAAATCCATTTGAAGAGATTGAACTAAGAAATTAGCTTCTTCAAAAGCCTGATGACAGTTTCGATTAGGCACAGAAACACTTCTTCACACTTCGCTCAAACTTCTTCATCCTCTGCTCTACAATCGAATGATCTAATATTTATTCGCACATAGCAGTTGCACACTTTGCATACCACTTCACACATATACCGAGATGAAGAAACAATCACTCTAATATATCCACTTCATGGAATTACATCAACAACTTTGTCGACCAAAAAATAAAAGAATAGATGAATATAAATTGTCAACCCAATTCATGAACAAATCTCAATGCGCACCAACCGAAGTCAATCACAACATAATGAAGACCTAAAACAACATCCTCAAACATGCTAAACATTCAAAAGTTAATCCACGAGGATCCACAACACGCTACAACCACCATGTCGGCCAAGAACATGAAAATCCCAAACACACAAAGGAAAATTTTTTGATCATGAGCACACCGATCAACGCAAACGTGCAACAAAGATAGAGCACGATCTAGAAACATCAACAAACATTGCAGGAGCATACACATCAACTCAAATTACCAGAATTACATTCTCTTCTTCTAGACACACCAACTACAATAACAGAATAATTGTAGGAACACAAAAACTCACAACTTGCTCCAATCTTGATGCACACCTTTGAAACTTCCGGAGGATAAACTAGATAGGCTCAGCAACAAACCCTTTAATGTGAAACTTTTGAATACCAACATACTGAACGTTCCCACACGCTGAACTTCACAACTTCACAGGTTGCCTCCAACATATTTATTATAATTTTCTCAATATCCTCGACATATACAGCCTTCAAGACATCAATGCTAATAGTGTTAACATCAATGACAACCACATATCAGCAACACAACCACAACATCCAAGAATCTCCCCCTTTGGCATTGATGGCAACACATGATTTGAAAAAAATACCATCAACGCAACTAACTCTTATCCAATAGGCTCCCCCTTAGATATTGCATTGTTATTCTCCTTTTTTTTCTTTTTAGCTCTTCCAACATTAATCTTCTCCCCCTTTGACATCAATGGAAAAGATACACAAGCTCTGAACCACATATCTGAATCATCTAACTACTCCCCCTGAGTAGCAGCCACCACAACATCAATTCGAAACAAGATATGATTGTAAGTGCACGAACTGATGCAAAGACTTGCATCTTAATTTTGATTAGAAGGGGAAATCACCCCTAACTTCCCTCTGAGATACTCAAAAGTATCCTTAGGCAATGGCTTAGTAAAGATGTCTACAATCTGTTCCTTAGTAGGCACATACTCCAGTCTGAATTCTTTATCACTCACCTTGTCTCTCAAAAAGTGATATTTGATAGATATATGTTTTGTTTTTGAATGCAGCACTGGATTCTTAGAAATGTTTATGGCACTTGAATTATCACAAAATATAGTAATAGGCTCATCATACACAATTTTGATCTCTCAGCATCTGCTTCATCCATATTACTTGAGTATAATTGTTTACAACGACAATATATTCAACCTCAGCAGTAGCTAAGGAAATGGAATTTTGTTTTTTACTTAACCAAGAAACCAACTTCTTCCCCAAGAAGAAGGCACCACCACTAGTACTTTTCCTGTCATCCACATCTCCTTCCCAATCTGCATCAGTAAAGGCACTCAAAGTAAGATCATCATCTTGAGGATACCATAGGCCAAAATCAGTTATCCCTTTCAAGTATCTAAAAATTCTCTTTATAACAATCACATGAGATTCCTTCAGATTAGCTTGATATCTAGCAACCATACATACAACATTCATGATGTATGGTCTGTTATGACTCAAATAAAGCAATCCACCGATCATTGACCTGTATCTTATTTGATTTTCCTTAGGAGAATCATCATTCTGTGTTAACTTGTATCCGGTTACCATGGGTGTACCAACAGGCTTGGAGTCTTCCATGCCAAACTTTTTCAGTAACTCTCTTACATATTTGGATTGAGATATAAATATTTCATTATCTAACTAAGTAATTTACAATCCCAAAAATAATTTCAGCTCTCCAATCATTGACATCTCAAACTCACTTTTCATTTCATCAGCAAACTTCATACATAAGTCATCATCACCTCCAAAAATGATGTCATCAACAAAGACTTCAATAATCAACTATTTATCATGATTCCTCTTAAAATACAGATTACTGTCAACAGTACCTTTATTGAATCCAAGCTTCAACAAGTATTTATTCAGTCTAGCATACCAAGCTCTAGGGGCTTGCTTGAGTCCATACAATGTTTTCTTCAATTGGAAAACCATATCTCCCTTATCAATCAGTTGAAATCCATCTGGTTTCTCAACATATGCTTCTTCTAGCTCACCATTTAGAAATGATGACTTTACATCCATTTGATAGACTTTGTACTTCTTAAAAGTAACATAAGCAAGAAACAATCTTACAGCTTCAATTCTAGCAACAGGGGCAAAGATTTCTTCAAAATCAATACCTTCCATCTGTGAGTACCCTTTACATGAGGTATGGGAACAAGAATCCATGTATCATTTTTCTCTATCTGCATCAGTTCTTCCTTCATTGCTTCGGTCCAATATTCATCATTACATGCTTCATTGACATTGTTGGGCTCAGTTTTGGAAATCAAACAATACTCTTCTACAATTCTTCTTCTAGTCTTCACACCTTTGTTCTTATCTCCTATAACCAATCTTCAAAATGATTTAGCTTTACATACCTCAGAACTTTGGGATTCTCTCGAACTTCTGGTTCTTTTTTTCTTTCTTCTGCACTTCCACTAACTTCTCCTTCTAGACTCTCTTGATTCAACGAAACAATTTGAACTTGATTTTGTGTCTGAGCATTCTTTCCTTTCTCAGTACTACCATGTTGGTCATCTGAATCATATCCACAATATCTAGATGATCTAGCAGTTTCCTCATCATCTTTGACATTTTCACTTTCAACCATTTTCCTTAATCTTCTATTATAGCACCGATAGGCCTTGCTCTTAGTAGAGTAACCCAGAAAGATTCCTTTATCACTCCTAGCATCAAACTTGCCTATATCTTCATTTCTCTTGATATAAAATCTACTTCCAAAGATTTTGAAATATTTAACAATAGGCTTATAACCAAACCACAGCTCAAAAGGAGTCTTACCAAAATTACCACTGACATTTACCCGGTTAATAGTATATACAACAGTGCTTACAGCTTCTCACCAATAGATATGAGGCACATTACCTTCCAACATCATAGTTCTAGCAACATCTAGAATTGTTTTGTTCTTTCTCTCAACAACTCTATTCTTTTGAGGAGTCTGGGGAGCAGATAATTGTCTTTTGATTTCATGCTCTTCACAAAAAGAATTGAACTCCCGAGAGGTGAACTCACCACCTCTGTCTGACCTTAAGCATTTAATCTTCAAACCTGTCCCATTCTCGGCCATAGCTTTGAAACTTTTGAACTTTTCTAATGCTTCATATTTTTCTCTCAAGAAAGCAACCCATATCATCCTAGAGGAATCATCAATAAGCAACATAAAGTACCTTTCTCCTTGTAGACTTCTGATTCTGGAGGGACCACATAGATCAATATGCACCAGCTCTAGTACTCCATTAGAGTGATGATTTTTTCTCTGAAAAGAAACTCTAGTCTGCTTTCCCATCTGACATTCCTTGCATATGGTGTTAGTAGGCTTCACTAGATTAGAAAGATCTCTAACTGCTTAAATGGAGCTTACTTTGACAATGTTATCAAAATTCACATGACACAACCTCCTATGCCATAACTAGCTTTCATCAACTTGAGAAATTAAACAACTTTCACTAGCAACACTCAGGTGAAAAATGTTACCTCTTGTTGTTGTACCTAAAGCAATTGCATTTCCAGAACTTCCCAGTATCCTACATTTTCCATATTTGAACTGAAGATTGTAACCCTTGTTGACCATCTATCCAACACTTAATAGATTATGCTTCAATCCTTCTACATAAAGGAAATTATCAGTATTATATTTACCACCAAGATAAATAGTGCCTCTGCCACAAATCACACGAGCATTGTTGTCTCCAAATCTTACAACACCACCGTCATATTTCTCCAAGCTTACAAACTTTCTTTTGTCACCAGTCATATGATGTGAGCATCCACTGTCAATCACCCACTCATCCTTTTCTTCAATTTTGGCTGCAAGAGATTTCTCAATATTCTTATTACTAGTAGATTCAATGGACACCAGACCAATTTCCTTGATAGCAATGAATACTCATCCATCTTCATTTCCATTTTCTTTATCAAATTCATCATCAATAACACCTTCTTCAGCATAATAACATTTCTTTTGAAATCTAGGCTTGTCAGGTTTGGACCTAGGAACTCTTTCAAGACACCTTGATGCAAAATGACCTATCTTATTGCAAGAGAAAAATTTAATAGGCAACTTTCATTTATACTTACCTTGTCCTCTGGCTTCTCTTTTCACAATCAATGCTTCCAGCTCTTCTAACTCTCTTTCTTCATCTTCAATCTGTTTCATCTCATCTTAATACTTGAATGTCTTTCTAGAACTTTCTCCCAAATCATATCTTTGTTGGTTTCTTCCGGATACAGTAGCTTTGAATGCAAATTTTGTCTTAGGGGTAGATTCACCAAATTCATTGAACTTAAATGCAACAAGCTTACCAACCACCATATCTCTTATCACATTTGTTACTGTCCTAAGCTCTTCAATAGCATGAGATTTCGTTTTGTAAGAAGTAGACAATGATTTGAGCACTTTAGCTACAATCTCTTCTTCATCCAAGGTTCCACCGGCACATCTAATACCCATCACTAGTTCATTTACTTTTTGCATGAAAGAAATAATGTTTTCATATTCGCTCATTTTAAATTTTTCCCACTTGCCTTTCAAACTTTGTAGCTTAGCAACTTTCACTTGTGCATCTCCTTCATATAATGTTTCCAGCTTCTTCCAGATATCAAATGTCATTTTTAGACCCATCACATTTGTCATCTTTGAATCTATCAGAGCACTCAATAATGCTTCTTATAGCCTTGATATTAGTTTCAGCTTCTTTGATCTCATCAGGAGTAGAGGGACCATTCTGAGGAATAACATATATGTTCCTTGTAATCTTCCAGAAGGGTTCACCAATGCACTTCAAATGACACTCCATTCTAGCCTTCCATAGAGAGTAGTTTGTTCCATCGAATCTAGGACTATCCTTCTTGTATGATGTCATCTCGGATCACCTCAAGCTATTAAACTTCTTCAAAAGAACCTGCTCTAATACCAATTGTTGGAAAAACAAGGATAGACAACTGAGGGGGGGTGAATCAGTTGTCACAAAATTCAAAACTTGTTTAACCTTATTAACCTTTAACCTCAAATCTGATAAATAACAATGAGAACATGAATCAACAACACATCAGAAACACACATAACACCAATATTTTTTGCGTGGAAACCCTATTAGGGGAAAAACTACGGTGGAGGTTAATCCACAAGTTATACAATGTTAAAAGTATAAGAAAAATGAATAAGGAATGCACATGCATTCAGGCACACTGCGTGGAGATCACTGCTCAAAGAAGACACGTTGTCTTACAAAAATATTTAGATTAAATCCATCTGAAGAGATTGAGCTGAGAAATTAGCTTCTTCAAAAGCCTGATGACAGTTTCCATTAGGCACAAAAACACTTCTTCACACTTCCCTCAAACTTCTTCATCCTCTGCTCTGCAATCAAATGATCTGATCTTTATTCACACATAGCACTTGCACATTTCGCATACCACTTCACACATATACCAAGATGAAGAAACAATCGCTCTTGTATATCCACTTCATGGAGTTACATCAAAACTTTGTCGGCCAAAAATAAAGAATAGATGAATACAAAATGCCGGCCCAATTCATGAACAAATCTCAATGCGCACCAACCGAAGTCGGTCACAACATAATGAAGACCTAAAACAACATCCTCAAATGTGCTAAACATTCAAAATTTAATCCGCGAGGATCTACAACACGCTACAAACACCATGTTGGCCAAGAACATGAAAAGCCCAAACACACGAAGGAAAAATATTCGATCACGAGCACATCGATCAACGCGGACGTGCAACAAAGATAGAGCACGATCTAGAAACATCATAGGAGCATACACATCAACTCAAATTACCAGAATTACATTCTCTTCTTCCATAAACACCAGCTACAGTAATAGAATAACTATAGGAACACAAAAAATCACAACTTGCTCCAATCTTGATGCACACCTCTAAAACTTCTGAAGGATAAACTAGATAGGCTCAACAACAAACCCTTTAATGTGCAACTTCTGAATACCAACATACTAAACGTTCCCACACACTAAACTTCATAGCTTCACTAGAAGCCTCCGACATATTTATTATAATTTTCTCAATATCCTCGACATATACAGCCTTCAAGACATCAATGCTAATAGTGTTGACATCAATGAAAACCACATATCAGCAACACAACCACAACATCCAACAACATCTGCATCATGTGAATTTTTTGGACTTGCTATTTTTAGTAAGTTGCAACACTTTCCCGGTTTGTGCTCTAACTGAGTTTGGAGTCACTTACTATTTTTAGCAGTATGCTAGTTTTAGTAACTACTATTTTTGGCAGTGCTATCTTTAGTAACAATTTAGCAGTTCAGTGCAGTGTCTATTTTTGGCAAGGCAGTATTGGCAATTTGGTCTCCAACATTCTTGGAGCTTGTTTTGGCAGGTTTGTTGACATATGTGATATCATATTGGACGCCTTATTTGGTGAGTATAATGTTTTAAGTGAAATATTTGCAAAGGAAAAATTAGATGCCTAACTTAGTGAGTTATTTGCATTTATAAAGTTTATGAGCTTAAGTCTATTTGGATGCCTTAGTTAAGGAGGGTCAAAAAGGAAGTCAAAATGCCAATTAAGTGAAAAATTTCATCCTCATTTGGGTGCCCTATTTGGAGGGAAAACGAGTTTTGAATTCATGGTTAATAAAAGTTATAAATATGAGGCCTTGCTCTCTCATTTCATTATCCATTTCTTATCATAGCGAAGTGCTACTAGAATTGTTGTAGAACCCTTGCTTTGAGGAACGCATACCTCCTAGCCCCTTTCAATTTCATACTTGCAAGATAGTACCTAGCTAATTCAGAAATTGCTCTTCACTCAGAGGTGTAGATTAAGCTTATTAGAGATGGCTTGCTTTCATGTTTTCTAATTTTGGATTGTTTTTATCAATTTTGGAGTTGCTAGTTTGGTGATTGGCTGAAGCATGATTTGCATCATATCTCATTGAAGGATTTTTGTTGGTTCTGGGTATTTCATAATTGTTGGTTGAGCTAATTTACTAGACTTGGTCACCCTATCCAAGAAGGTCACCCTTCTCTATTAAAGTGCATTGGGAAATGTGCTTAAAAAATGGAGTTGTTTTGGAAGTGTCTATCACTTGTTACTTGGTCGCCCAGCTTAGAGGTCTTATTTACCTTCAGTTTTAGATCAATCGAAGGTGTTTGGAGTAAGTTACGAGCATTTAGGTGAATTTTATGCTTGTTGGTCTGATTTTCTATTCGCTGCATTTTTATATCAGACTTGGTTTTTACCTCTATTTTGCTATATTTCATATGTTGGATATCTTGTACTTGTTTGGAGATTGTTCCCTAACATTTTGGTGATCATTGGATATGTATATCTCATTGTAGTGCAATTGAAGTTTCATATTGTAGCACTGAATTAGTAGTACTGATCAGCCTTTATATTTTTGCACTTTACTTTATGTTATACGCACTAAAAAGTGGAAGAGGTCGACTTCCCGCCTAGACATTTCATTTGAGTACTTGTATTTCCACTCCTGCTAAATAAGTGGTTGAGTTGCTTTCATTTCAGCACTTTACTTTTCATTGTAACCCACTCAAAAGTGGAAGAGGTTGGCTAGCCGCCTAAGCACTTCATTTCCTAGTTGGTCAGCTGAGCCGTCAAGACCTTGTAATTCCAATTTTAGTATTTCAGCTAACGAGATCCCCTTTCAACCATATGCTCTCACCTTGCCCACACCAGGATTTGGATGATCTAAAAGTGAAGGGTTGGATTTCGATATTGTACTTTCAGTTTTTAGATTTCATCTAATGATCCCCTTGCATTGTATGGTCTCACCTTGCCCTCACTAGGATTTGGGTGGTTAGAAAGTGAAGGGTTGCATTCCAGTTAGATTATCTTTCATTTATCTAACGTTAATGAGTGAAGTTCTTGTGCCCAAATTGGAAAAAAAAGTAAGGGGGATATTTCAAGGGCCTATGTTTATCTTGATTATGCTCATATAGAAGCTTTGCATATTCAAGCCATTGCAAACTTGTAATATTGATTCTATTTGTTTTCTCTTTTGATGTAGCTCCTTCCAAAATCTTTTAGGATTATATTTTCCAAGGGAAATCATCTCCTCGCTTCTTGTGTTCACATACTTTTCTTTTTACAATGTAACAACTTTTCATATTCCTTCTTCCTTTCTTTGAGCATTCCACCATCACACAACGCTCTTTTTGTTATCTTGCACTCATCTTCAAACTAAAGAATTGCCAAAAAAGTATTATTTGTTCCTCTCTTGGATCTAACCCTCTTCCACCCATCTAAAGCCTTATGCATTAGGCCAATCAACATATTCTTGTTTATAGGGTGATTTTCTATGTAAGCTGAATTAATCTCATATTCCCTAAAAATCCTTTTGATGGCAGCACTGAAGATTTTCTAATTTTCTCGAGTCATGAGGATTCTTCCTTGTGAAGGTGCTTTCTTTTGATTGAGGTGGATTTTTTCCCCTTGTTTCCTATTTATGTGGATGTCTAGATTTACAGGTATTAGGTTATGATATGATTCCAACTCTATCAAACATGCTTTCCTTATGACATGAATTTAAGCCAAGTCCACTATCATTTGAAGGATACAACTCCTTCAAATTGACTTAGTTTTCGATAATTATTGAATATTTTCTAGTAGTATTATCTAAAAATGTGTTTACATGAATAGACATGACATGTTATGTACCCTAGATAATGAGTTGGCAAGTTAAGAAATAATCTTCTTATCCCCCTACATGATGACCAATAACAGTAAGTTTAAATTTCACATCTTTGATTTGCTTAAGATAGTCCATCATACCATAGATGGAAGAATCGCAGAGAACTCACCGAGTTTTTAAAAACATGTGAGTTTTTTTTAGGTTAACTCGCCGAGTCTTTGAGGGCGAGCTTTTCCAATTTTTTTGAAAAACTCGACGAGTTTTTCAGTGAATACTTGTTGAAAATTCACAAGTCCGTGCAAAAGACTCGGTTGCATCTAAGTTTAATCTCCAACACCTTTTCTCAACGTCATTTCATTTCAAAAAGGTCTAAAACTGTGTGTGGAGAGCTAAAACCCCCCCAAGCAAGGATACATCATTTCCAACGATCTGCCATCGAGGAGAGCAGATTGAAACGCCATTTTGTGCATATTTTCAAGGGAAATTCGATTCACATGTAGGGTTTTTGTTTTTGTTTTTTCTTTTTGATCAATCATTATCTTTCATTCTTCTTGCAAAATACCCATTCCAAATTCAAAAAAAGACATGATAGAGCACAAAGAAGCAATTTTTTTTGCATTTAGAATTCAAAAAACAAGATTCATCACAATCTTTTATTGATTTTTTTTATTTTTTAACTATTTTTTAAAATTTTCAGACCCAAGTTCATTTTTTGTGTAGAATGTTGTAATGTCCCCTTCTCAGCAGTGATCTAGCAGTTGGTCATTAGCCTATTCCGGAGACCCGTAGGCTACTTGGAAGTGGAAATTAGGGTTTCTTATCTTCTAGGAGGGTGTTTCAACTTTTTTTGAGGCATGCTCTTGGAATCTTGGAGTTTCGATCGCAAATTCTTTATGAGTTTTCAGAAAGCTTCGCAACGATATCACATGCAAATTGATTTGAGCAGCTTTCTGAATTTACTATTTTTTAGTAAATTTTATTTCTTGCAGTGGTCCTGTTGGCATTAGCACAATGGGCTTTCCTCTTTAGGCAGTTTGGTTGCTAATGTTGATTTTGGATTTTGTGGCGAAATTGTTGGTGGACATTGAATTATTTAAGTTGCAAAGGTTATATTTTAATTTTATGACCCCTTGGCCTAATGATATAACTTTAAGTTGTTTTGAATAAGGGGACTTGAAGGGTGGACGCCTCACCACGAGGTTAAGTGAAATATTTCAAGATTGATAAAGTATGACCTTGGGAAGTGGGACGCCAACTTTGAGGAGAGCATTATTTGATTTTAAAAGAATTATTTCATCTTAGAAAAAGACAACCATTTTGGAGGATGTGTTGAAGTCAAGTCAAACCCTAATGTCTCCTTGGACTTTGGGTGCATCTTCTAGAAGCATCTAGAGACTCCTTTCAGAATCTATATAAGGAAGTGTTTGTTCTTCATTTCATGATCTCTTGTCTACTATACTGTTATGTTGCCGGAATGGTGAGTGAGTTGCTTCGAGGAATGCATACCTCCTAGCTTGGGCTTAGTTTCTTGCTTGAAATATAGCAACTAACTGAGAGAGATGATTATTTCTTACTCAGAGAGACAGAATGAGACATTGTAATGGAGTTTTGTGAGGTTTTGATGGCTTTTTGAGTTTGTTGGTCATGTAATGCTGAAATTTGATTTTTCTCATAAGTCTTTGAGTGAATTTTGTTTTGTTCTGGGTATGTGTTAATTGTGTTTCCTTGCTAGGGGCAACCCTTCATGTTTATTTGCAGATTTTAATATCAAGAAATGGATTTTATGGAGTGAAATTTCCCTTCCTTGAGGGCCATACCTTTCTGGGGGCTGCATTGGGTTTTGTGCTAAATAAATTAAGGCCTTTTGATGTGGTTTAGTCATTGGGATTTGGGCGCCATCTTATTTAAAAGCATTTGCATTTTATTTCAAGTCATTTGGAGGAGTCTAGAGTGTTTTGTGAGCATTTTAGTGGTTTGCTTAGTCATTGGTCTATCAAACTAGATTATAGAAGTTTGTCATTTTGAGTTGGTTTTGTGTAGATTGAGTCATTTGGTGATAGGATTGATACATTTCTTATTTGCAGCATTGAGACATCTTCAATACAGAGCTATTTGCAAGAAATACTATATCATTGTAAGGCTGCACAGTAGTACTATCAGCTATCTTCTCTTCTTGTTGAGTTACATTGTAATTCCCACGATTGTGGAAGAGACTGGTCTTGCTCTAGTCTTTCTTTACTGCATTTACTTTTTGTATTGCCCGTTGAACAAGCGGAAGGGGTCGGCAAGCCGCCCATTTACTTTGAGTACTTGCATTCTAACCATCATACTGCTGATCGGTTTAGCCGTCATCTTGCTCCCACTGAAATATGCAGTCGAGTTGCATACATTTACTTTCCAGCATTGTACTTTCTTGATTTGAAGTCTAACGATCCCTAGCGCCATATGCTCACACCTTGCCTAGCATTGGGATCCTGGTGTACATTCTTGGTGTAGGGTTACATTCCAACAGTTGATTTGGGTTTGAGCTAACTTTAACAGGTGCTTGTTGTATTGAATTGCCATTTTAAAATTGAAAAGATTGGTTAGCACATTTCAGTGGCATCAGAGCCATGATCCTGCCATCATGTGCCCAACAGTGTTCAGTTGATAGATGAGTGACAAAGCCTACAGATACTACACTAGAAGTCAGGCTAGAAACCAACAGTTTCAATTTCCACCTACACCAGAGGCAGATACAATTCCAGGGGCTTTTAGAGAGATAGAGAAAGCAGTTGACACCGGTGAAGCAGTTGAAAACATGTCAGACAATCTCAAGCAGACCATGGATGAAAGGGATGCTAGGATAGAGAAGTTTGATGGAATGATTGATTTGATAACATGTTTGCTCTCAAGAATGGATCAACAGGCTGTTCATAATCAGCCCCAAAACCAAAACAATACTAATGGTGAAAATAGTGGAGTCAATGGGAACAATGGTAATGGGAGAGACATAACTATTGGCCAACATGAGGCCACCTCTAGAGGATCAGCCTCTAGGCCACTTTTTCCCACATTCACACAAAGAGAAGAATTGCAAGTTGAGGCTGCAATACATATTGCACATGATGCCAGACAGGCCTACTTGGAGTACGCCTCATTTCCTCTTGATCTTAGAGAACAATGACCTTTGATCAATTCATAAATCAAAGAAACCAAAGAAACGGTGGAAGAGCTAACTATCATGCTCCTATGGTTCCTAGAACTGATTACGAACAAGCTCTTGGGAAGGTGTCATTGGCTCACTTTGATGGAAGTGATGCGTGTATAGCCAGGGCGTGGATGCAGAAGTTTGATAACTACCTCTCCTTGAGACCTATGCTTGAGGAGGATGCCATAAAGTTTTCCACCTTACATTTGGAAGGAGTTGCCCATGAGTGGTGGCACCACGGTTTGGTCACTCTTGGCCACAACCTAATTCGTACATATGAAGAATTCACCAACAAGCTGATCGAAAGATTTGACACTAAAGATCCTAAGGTGAAGTTTAGGGAGCTTGCACAGCTAAAACAATGTGGTTAGTTGGAAGCATACATTGAAGACTTCCAAATACTTTTCGTGATGGTGCCCAGCATCACTGAAAGAAGGCTAGTTGTGCTATTCTCAGAAGGATTGATGGAACCATTGAAGGGATGGGTAAAGGCTTTTGACCCACCAAGCCTTGATGAAGCCATTAAGAAAGCTAGAAGCATGGAGTTGTCTACACCTAGGCCGAAGTTTCCATCCAAGCTTTTTCCTCATAAGCGTGATAAAAGGCATTCTTCAAATCAGCAAAAGAAGTTTCCTTCTAAGATGGATGATGAGGCTCGTGACAAGCTTAGGAAGGAAGGAAAATGTTACACTTGCAAAGAACCTTGGTCAAAGGGACATAGATGCTATGGATGAGGCCATTCTAACCACGTGGAGGCCTATTCTGATTTTGGATCAGAATTTGATCACTCAGACCAGCAGTCTGATTTTGCTAAAAGTGAGGAAGAAAGGGATCCAGAAGAGGCTGAGGATGAGCAAGGAGGTTGGGGCACATTTGTCCAACTCTCTAGTTTTCAAAAGAATGAATCTTTAAAGGTTCGTGGCTTGATTGGGAAGCATCGTATTGTTGCCTTGATTGATACTGGAGCAACGCACAACTTCATTGATGAAGGAGTGGTTGCAAAGAGAGGACTCAAGACTGAAGAGTTTGAAGGATTCAAAGTCATGGTAGCTGATGGGTTTCATATTCATGCAATACAAGGTTTCCAACATGTCCTTGCAATTGGGTAACCATGAAGTCAAAGATGACTTCTATGTTGTAAGTATTGGAGATATGGATGCTCTTCTTAGCATTCAATGGTTGCGTTCTCTCGGAGAAATCTCTCTAAATTTGTAAACAATGGAGCTCAAGTTTCAATCGGATGGGAAGAAGGTGGTGCTAAGAGAAACGTCTAATGGTGGTCCTTAGATTATATCTTTCAAAATAATGGAGAGGCTGATTCGGCATGATCAAGTTGAGTGGGTTGCAGAATGTATGGTTCTTCTAGCTAGTCCAGTTGAAACAAAGAGGGGCTATCCACCAAATATTCAATCTTTGCTCACCAAGAAGAGTAAGGTGTTTGTTGATCTACCTCCTAGGTTGCCTCTAGAATGGGGGTTTGAGCACATCATTGAACTCAAAGAAGGAGCCAAGCCAGTTATCACATCACCTTATCGGTATCCTAAGAAGCAGAAAGATGAGATTGAGAAGAACATAAGAGAACTCTTGGAGATGGGTTTCATTCGCCCAAGCAAAAGTCCTTTTGCTTCGGCTGTTGTTCTTGTGAAGAAGAAGGATGGAACCATCTGCATGTGTGTGGATTATCATGGCTTGAATCAAAGCACAATCAAGAATCAGTACCCCATTCCCAGGATAGATGATCTCATTGATGAGCTGCATCGTGCCAATTTCTTTTCAAAAATTGATTTGAGATCAGGATACTATCAAATTAGAATGAGGGGATCAGATGTTGAGAAGATGGCATTCTAATGCCATTATGGTCATTTTGAGTTTTTAGTCATGCCATTTGGGTTGACTAACGCTCCTACCACTTTCCAATCTTGTATGAATCGAGTCTTCTAGAAGTAGTTGAGGAAGTTTGTGTTGATTTTCTTTGATGATATCCTCATCTTCAGCAAGACGTGGGAAGAACATCTCAAGCACTTGGAGTAAGTGCTTAGAATCCTTGAATCGGAAAGATTGTTTTCCAAAGATTCCAAATGTGAATTTGGAATGAAGGAATTGCTCTACCTTGCTCACATAATCAGTGTTGAAGGGGTGAAGGTTGATCCAAAAAAGATCAAGGCAATGGTAGATTGGCCACCTCCAGAAAATTTGACTCAATTGAAGGGGTTCTTGGGCCTTTGTGGCTTTTACATAAGGTTTGTGAAGGGCTACTCTCAAATTATTGCTCCTCCTACTGACCTCACTAAAAAGGGAGCTTTCTTTTGGTTAGAAAAGGCACGAGGTGTTTTTGATAAGTTCAAAAAGATTATGAGCTCGTGTTCGGTATTGGCTATACCATATTTTTCCAAGCCTTTTGAGTTGCAAAGTGATACATCAAGGGAAGATGTTGGTGATGTTTTGATGCAAGATAAGCATCACATTGTGTTTGAAAGAAGAAAATTAAGAGGTGTTGGAAAAAAATTACTCCATCTATGACAAGGAAATGCTTGCAATCATGCATGCATTAGCTAAATTCAAACAATATTTGGTGGGGAGCAAGTTTGTTGTCAAGGCTGATCATAATAGCCTCAAGCACTTCATGCTTCAGAAGGACTTGAACAAAAAGCAGCAGAAGTGGGTGAGTAAGCATCAAGCTTACGATTTTAACATTGAGTATGTCAGGCAAAAACAATGTGGTAGTAGATGCACTATCAAGAAGGCCTCATCTGAATTCATTGTGTTAGCTTACTGCTGATTGGAAGGAGTTGTTTCTTTCTGATTATGCCAAAAATCAGTTTGCAACCAGCATTATTGAGGGTAATTTTCATGATGAAAGATACAAGGTGGTGTTGTGACCTTTTTTCACACATCAACTTAATCAAGATGGGGACCCCTAAATTTGCTCCATTCTGGTCTTTTGGCTTTGGTTCGCTCTCTCTCTGGTCTCTGGTCCTTCCGGGGATGTCCCGTTGTTTGACCCAGGTTGAAATATCGATTAAGTCTGTGTAATTAGGGTTTTCATCCTTCAGGCTTATTTAAGGTCAAACTGAGTTATAAAATTGAAATCCAAGCTTAGCGCAGCAGTCAGAAGACTTCCAGCAGAGTCCCCCTAAATTTTCACTGTATTCTGGCAACTTACTATTTTTAGTAAGCATTCAACTTGGGACTATTTTATTGAGATTTTGGAATTCTGTCAGTTCCACTGCATCCGAGTGACATCAAGCTGTCTACACGTAAATTTTGAGCCAGATCCGACGACTTACTATTTTTGGCAGTTCAGGCTTCAAGAGCCATTTTTTAGGGTTTCCACATGAGCTTTTCAGATGCATGTCTGGAGAATCCTTCTGGGTTTTCCAAAGCCTTCGCAGTGATGTAACATGCAAACCGAGACAACCACTTTCAGAGTTCAGCCTTCGGAGGCTATTTTTAGGGTTCGCATGCAGTGTTTTTCAACGCATGTCGGGTTTTTCTTCATGAGTTTTTCGAGAGCTTCGCAACGGTGTGGCTTGCAAGCAGAGAAGATCGAGTTTTGAGGACTTACTATTTTTAGCCAGTGCATGCATGCAGACCAGTTTTCTGGGTTTTTCTGGGTTTTTTGAGATCCCGTGGGCAATATGACATGCAAAACCATCCGGCAGTGAATGAGTCACTTTTCAGACAGTTTCTATTTTTAGCAGGTACACTCCGGCAGCCGCCCAACACTCCAGTCCAGCAAGCAGAACGACATGCAGAAGGAACGAAGTCAAACGGAGACCGTTCGGGATACATGCAAATCAAATTAGGGTTCCCACTTTTATAGGGGGTAAAATCCAAAAATGGCCGAAACAAAGTACCCCACCCATGTCAGCACACTTCAAGGTACCTGCTGGCAAAATTTGAGCAAAGTCGGAGAACTTACTATTTTTAGTAAGTCAGGGCATGGCTATAAATAGCAGGTCTGCACTCGAGGTTGGCATCCGAGTAACCCTCAAGCTATCAAGATCAAGCGTTGCAACTTTCAGGCAAAACGGAGCTACTGAAGTCAGAAAGTCAAAACTTACTATAAATAGCAGGTGGCTATAAATAGCAGGTCAGGGCAGAGGACTGACAAAACAGGTTCACAAGGCAGAGAATATCATCGGATGAAATTTTCAGGCAAAACGGAGCCTTAGAGGTTGAAAATCAAGGGATTTGCTAAAAATAGCACAACTTGCTAAAAATAGAATGCAAGAGCAGGAACAGGCAGAGGCTTGAAAAACGCCTAAGGCAAAAACAAAAGCTCACCTAGTAAAATGCGCCCACCTCAAGGATTGAAGCCTTGAAAAGTTTCTAAGGCAAAAACAAAAGCTCACCTAGTAAAATGCGCCCACCTCAAGGATTGAAGCCTTGAAAAGTTTCTAAGGCAAAAACAAAAGCTCACCTAGTAAAATGCGCCCACCTCAAGGATTGAAGCCCTAAAAAGTTTCTAAGGCGTGAAAAACAAAAGCTCACCTAGTAAAATGCGCCCACCTCAAGGATTGAAGCCTTGAAAAGTTTCTAAGGCAAAAACAAAAGCTCACCTAGTAAAATGCGCCCACCTCAAGGATTGAAGCCTTGAAAAGTTTCTAAGGCAAAAACAAAAGCTCACCTAGTAAAATGCGCCCACCTCAAGGATCGAAGCCTTGAAAAGTTTCTAAGGCAAAAACAAAAGCTCACCTAGTAAAATGCGCCCTCAAGGAAGGTGAGGATATGAAATATTTCTAAGGCATAAAACGAAAGTGTCAAGGGTGAAATGCGCCCTCCAAGGAAAATGAAAGCTTGGCCTAGCATTTGCGCCCATGGTGAAGAGGAGATGGCCGCAATTTTCCTAAGGCATGAAATGAAAGCTTGGCCTAGCATTTGCGCCCATGATGAAGAGGAGATGGCCGAAATTTTCCTAAGGCATGAAATGAAAGTAGAGAGGTCAAAATGCGCCCAAGGCAAGATAAAGTGGCTAGGACTTGGAGAAATTTCTAAGTCAAGAAAATGAAAGTTCAAGACCCCATATGCGCCCAAGGTTGCTGGAGAAAATTTCCTAAGGCAACGAAATAAAAGTAGACCTATGAAAATGCGCCCTCACCTTGAAAGGATATTCTAACTGTTTGAGAATTTTCTAAGTGAGAAATCAAGGCTTGCATGAGTAAAATACGCCAAGGTTGCTGGAGAAAATTTCCTAAGGCAACAAAATAAAAGTAGACACATGAAAGTGCGCCAGAGGTGTAAAGTGAAGGAATTTTTTTTAATGAAATAAATATTTCATCAAAATGTATACGCCTATGGTAGGGAAAGTGTTAGAAATTTTTTTCTAAGTGATATAACACTTCACTAGGGAAAAATACGCCCTTGGCAAGGAAGGATGATTTGATGAGTTTTAAAATTCTCCGAAGGCAGTTGAAAGTTAACGAATCTTTTTTCAAGGGGAAAAATTTGATATCGACGAATATTTTCCATGGGTCAAGTGAAAATCAAATGAACCCGTTTAAAATGCACCCATGAGTTAACAGAGTTTGAAAATTAATTTCCTAAGGGAAATTTTAATATTTTCAGAGAAAATTCGTTTTGCCTAGATTATTTTCCTGACAGAAGTTAAATCTCAAAGGACGAATTATTTCGAGCACGCAAACAATTTTTAATCGCCCGGAGTTGAACATTTTAATGAGAGAATTTAAAATGTCTAAGGCAAATTTTATGAAATCGAGGATTTAAATGACAGACATTTTAAAAGTTGGAAATAAATTTGCAACTCCCACGAAATTTTTCAAGTTGAATTTATTTAAACACTGCGAGATTTTAAAATGGAATTTTAAATCAAGTCAAGTGATTGTTTTTCTCGCGAGTTGTTTAAATCGCCAAGAGTTAACTGGCAGACTAAGAGGAAAATTCAAAATTTGAAGAAGAAGGAATCATTATTAATGGCAACTGCCATAATGACCGGCTGACGACTAGCCCACTACTGCGCTTGAATTAGAAGATTCCGAACGAAGAGTGTGGAAAATTGATGAAGGTGCTAAAAATAGCCCCAGCACTACTTAGCAGGATTCTCCGAGAAAAGTTATTTAAACAATCTCTTCTCTCATTTCTCCTCACATTGTTTCGAAGTTGAAGTTGCTGAAGAAGTTCTGGAGAGATTGAAATATTTTCCAAGTGGTTGAGGAGAGAAATTCTGTGAGAGTTTATTTTATTTCGGAGTGTTGAGTTGCTGAAAGTGCGAAGTGCTGGAGAAATCTTCATTTGCCGAGACTCTTTTTTTCAAAGAGCTGAAGGTGTATTGCTGCAACTTCGAAGTTGAAGGTTGAAGTTATTTTCCGGAGTTGCTGGAGAATTTAATTCTCAAAGAGCTGAAAGTGGAGTTGCTGCGAAGTTTAAACGTTGAGAAGTTGAGGAAGTTGAAATTTCATATTGCTGGCAACTCTTTATTCATCTAACTGCTGAAGTTGACAAAGTGAAGTCAAGGTTCGAACAATTTGTGCTAGAGAAATTAGCTACATTGCTGAAAGTTATTAGCTTGCTGCGTTTTTTCTTCACCAGTCAGAAGTGCAGTTGCTGAGAGTTGTCTCTAAACTCAGAGATTTTTATACAGTACGAGGTTTGGAGTTAGAAATTTATGCCGAGAAATTTTATTTTCAAAGCTAACTCCGTATTCGCAGCCATCTCGGGAATTGTTTTATTTTATTAAAAATCTGCAGTCTAGCTTATTCTTCTATTTTATTTTGCAGATGGCTGGCGCAAAGGATGTTGCAGGAACAAGCAGAGCCGCAGGCAGAGCTGCTAACACTGAAGCAGGCAAGGCTGGCTCATCTCGGCAGGCAATGATTAAGAGGCTCGCTAAGCCATTTCTCCCAAAGTCAGCAATAGTTTCAAAGTTGGCAGGATTGAATGACACCAACCTTGGTTCATTTAATCTCAATGCACTCAAATCGAGGATGTTCGGGCTAGGGGGCCATCAACCATCCGTCACGGCACATAATATAATGAAGAGTGGAATCTACGCAGCTGCTAGTTTTCCGCCAGCAATTCAGTGTCCGGAGCTAATTATGGAGGGCGCCAATCACTACAAGCCAGAACGTAGGACGATCGTCTCTCCGGATGGTAAACTGCTCGCCAACTTCACACCCGATGCCATCGGAGAAGCATTTGGGATTCCAACTGCTGAGGAGATGCTATACAGGACAAACAAGAGGGCAGATAAGATGTACTCTTCCTCTTTCGAAAGAGTCACTGCAGTCATCAACAGAGTTTGGATGCAGAAGCCGAGGCCACCCCGCACTAAGCTCCCAAAGCAGATAATTGCCGAGGACGCGAAACAAGAATACTGTGATTTGATAATGATGCTGAGCCGGGTGAATGGGAGTGCACAGGCTTACATTTTCGAGCCTTGGATGTTCTACTTCATCGAGATCATCTTGGAAGGAAAAGAGCGTGTCGATTGGGCTAGGATGATTAGCAACCACATCGATGAGCAATTCAGGAGCTTGAAGGTGACGAAGACCTTCTACATGAGCTCATATGTGATTTACATGTTGGCCAGAATGACTAAGTACAGAGGGATTTCGTACAAAGAGCCAATCGGCTGTGCCCCTGGTCAATTCAAAATTCATGAAGCCTGCACACAGCTACATTTAGCTAACATTGCCAACTATAAACGGGCAAATGATGCATTCACAATGCACATCGCGAAGACGCTTCAGCAGAGAACGCAGCAGAGAATATCTAAAGAAGCACAGACACTGATTGAGGAATATGGGTATTGGCTCATCCAATTCCCGAAATTCACATATATTAGGCTGCAGGGGTTCACTTCGTATCGGTATCGGTTACCACGATACCCCACTGATCACATAGTAATGCTTGAGATATCTAGGCAATTGATTGCCTACGATAAGATTCAGAAAAGGAAAAAGAAGGGTGGGCTTGATTTCCCTATCACCATGGGAAATTCCATTGAGGTGCGTCCCTCTTTGCAGGCAGCCCGAGAGGCAGAGGACGAGCTGCAATCCTATCATTTGTCATATCACACAGGCAGGCAGGATTTCGATCCTTACAGGAACATCCGGATGATACAGAACGTTGAATACCGGCACAGAGCTCATCTGGAGGACTTTTGGGCAAATGCAGTGGATGAGGCCGAGATAAGAAGAAGGATGTTTTCCAGACTTCCTCTCAAGTTGATTAGAGAATGTGAGATTATTCCAGTTCCCGACCAGGTGGAGGAGGATGTCAACGTCATGCAACCCGACTATGGGTCAGTTAGGGATACTCCTGTCCCACCACCTGATTGGTCCGAGCCAGAGATCATGGACTTGGACACTCTTTCTATCCCGGGGATGACTTTTACCAGGACTTGGGTCGACAGACATGTATGCAGACTTAAGAGCAAGTCGATCGCCCTTACTTACAGCTTGATGGGTGACCCAAGGCCGTTATCGGTAAAAAGAGGGAAACAAATTGCTCAGACATCGAGGGCACAAGTGGAAGTGCCAACCCAGCCGATACCGCTGAGGATAGAACAAGCATCACCCGTGCACTCACAAACTCAATCTTCGAGTTTAAGAGTGGTTTCATTATTTGCCGATCAGAGGGCAGGATTAGAGGAAGAGCGGGGACTTGAGGAGGTAGATCAGCCCAACGCCCGGGAATCAGCTAGTGTCAGTTTATCCAGGGGCGGCCAACAGGAGGAGGAAGAGGAAACAATGGCCGACACCCATTTTCAGCAGATGTTGGACACGGCTTTGGAAGAAGAGGAAAACACAGAACAGGGACCCAAGGGTCGGGAGATACCCAGCTTATAGAGGAGGATGAGCCCGAGCAAACCAGTGCAAGAAGAGAGGAAGTGCACGAGATGGAGGCAACAGAAGAACAGCCCCTTGTCATTTGTAATCCACAGCAGACAGTGCCTGATTGGCTTTCCGACAGAATGAGGAGAGAACCCGAGGATGATACGGATCCGGCCATTGAGATGGAGGAGTTCCTCAGGAGGATCAGTGCGCCACCAGAGAAGAAAAGGGCTCGAAAGTTTTCAAAGATCTCGACTGACGAGTCAGGCTCTCGCACGCTTCAGGTGGCTATTCCGAGGGAAGATTGTGATCAAACCGAGGAGAGGCCTGAAAATTATGTGATCACCACAGTAGAGTTGGGTCGTCCTACGGGAGCCCAAGTTATCGAGGAGTTCGATAACTCCTATCAGGCATTGAAGGATCAGTTGCTCCGCACGGAGGGAAGTATAAGAAATTGAAGAAGGAGCACAAAACCTTGATAGGATATATGCAGAATCTAGCACGTCCAGGTGAACCAGCAGACCCGGCAGTGGAACGTCCATCGGAGCTTCCGAATGAGTCAGTTGTTGCCTTAGAGGATTTGAAGAAAATGGAAACGGAGGCAGACAAGTGGGTTAGCCGTGTTCATACCGAGACAGGAAAATTCATGGAGGACCTTGCCGATGCTTATCGACAGGCCTCAAATATTTTGGCACGAATGGATATAGTAGATCAGGCCTGGGGTGATACTCGCATCTATCAAACGAAGACTGTACTTCATTTGGGGGCTTTGATGCATGTACCTCTGGAAACCTTAATGGATGGAGGTGTAATTCAGAGAGGTGATAGGTACGATTTCACCAGTTGGTACTCCTCGGTGGTCACAGGCCGTGGATTTCACGACGCAGCAAGGGCAGATTCAGCTAAAGTGAAGAAGGCAATGGGCAACATCTTGGGGGGAGTCCTCAATACATTAGAAGCCATATTTGCTAGAAAGTTGGTCCCAGAGGAGATAACTGCTGATGGTTTGAAAAGTAGACTGCCTCCATTCTTCTCAGCTGCGAAGGTCACTTGTCCTGGATGACTTTGAGAATGTCTCCACGTTCTCTAGTATAATTCAGCATACCCAGGACGCCTTGGTGACATGGAAGAAATCTTGCATCAGATACGGACAGACGGTAGCAGTCTTGGAGTTCCAGCTCAACCATATTCCACCAATCTCTACACAGGAGGTTGAAGCAGTATTGGCCCGGTTGATCGAGTTTGCTATCCGGGAGAAGGCCAGTGGGAACGCGCTGCTTGATGAGGATCTTCTTGATGATGGTAGTGGGCATTAATTGCTCATTATGATTCCTGCAGGGGAGTGGAGAATATTCTGTGCATTCATTGCCCACTCCTCTCTGTGGCGGTTTTTAGGGCAGAAACCCTAATCAGGGCATAGGTGGCTCGATCTGAGCCCTTCATTGTAATTTGATCTGAACCGTCCACTGAATTGGACTTATTATAAAAGGGGCATCCCCCCTCATTTGTAATAATTAGAATTAGAATCAGAGATAGATCAGAGCTAGAGAGTATTGGAGATAGAAGTTAGAGAGTAGAGCTTAGAAGTTAGTTTAGATTGAGGAGGAAAGGAAGTTTTCCCATTGAGGACTTTGTAAGAAGTTGTTGTGAACACTCTCATAATATAAAGATTTATCATTGTTTGGTGGTTCTATCTTCTATTGTGAGTAGCTAGCAAGGCTTGTTCGTCTTTCCAATTCAAGGTAGATAGAGTAAAATAGATTTTATTTCATGCAAGTAGTTGTTAGCTGTGGAGTGTGGCGTTGTGATTTGAGCAAGTCTTCTCGTCCATACCACTAGCGGACTTGCTGATGGTAAGTTCGCCTTGCGTGGTCAACTGGAGTATCAACACTTAACTTCGATTATGGTTCATGTGTTTGTATGCGTCGTGTTGACGGTATGAACGTGTTGTGTCATAGTTTGAACATTTTCTCATCCTTTGAAGATTGCACCAACTTTGTCGGAGTTGTTCGAAAGAAGACAAAGCGAAGTTTGGTTTGAAGATTGTTTAAGTCGATCTTCGTCCTCCACCCTTTTAGAAGTAGATCTGTAGAATCTCTATCCCTATCCCCTTTAAATTCTGCATTTTCTGAGTCAGTCTAGATACCAGAACCATATCGCCAAATCATTCATGTCTTAATTGCTTCACAAAGTCGAACAACTACGTAAGTCCCCTTGAAATAACCAGCAAAACACATCAACCAACTGAGTCTATTCGCGATAAAAGGAACCTTGGAGTCGAACACATGAACTTTCAAGCAATCTTAGCATGTGGGACACTTTGATCAAGAGAGAATAGAGTGACCGTTGGGCAACTTTATTCTGTGCTGGCGCTATCACAAAAGGCACGTCAACAGGTCCGATTTCACTTGTTTGGCAAAAATAAAATTGTTGAAGTGCCAAAAAGTTCCTATTTCTCCCATGAATAAAAAGAAAAGTTGCTGAAAGAGTTCAAAAACCTGATTTTGGTCTTTTTTGTGCTTTTTTCACTTGTTTTTGTGTTGGAAAAACCCGATTGGAGAAGTTCAACCCATTTTGAGGAGCAGTTTGAATTTGATTTCGTTTGTCTCCCTCCTTTCATGGTGTTTCCATTAATTTCTAGCAAAGAAATCAGACTTTCAGCTGCAATAAATCAAGTCATTTAGGGTTCTCATCTCCATTTTAACTTTCAGCTCTTCTTCTCCAAGGTGCGTTGTTTTATTTTCTTTCTTGTTTTGTTTGCTTTATTTCCTCTTTGTGAAAACACGCCTTTCTTTGCTGCAAACGTTTTTCTTATGTTAATGGTCTTTTTCAAATGTATTCTAATGTCTTTTGTATTGGCGTGTTTTCTCCTTTTCAAATCGCGGTTTCTTGTAATCACGTTCTTGCTTGAAACATCCTTCGCAGCTGTATAAATCTTATTCATTATCATGAAACCCTCTTTCCCTTGTGATCTGAAAGGAGTTGTAAAGATTAGTCTTTATAGAAAAACATTTTTTCCTTTCAGCCAAATCGTGGTTCTTGGCAATCACATTTTTGTTTTTTTTTAAAAAGAGAAGCATATTTTGCAGCTGAGATATCATATCTTAGAACTCAAATCTCATTATCTTCAACCTCATTGTGCAAAGAGATATCCAAAAACAGCTAGAGCATATTTACTCATCTCATTTGCCTTCGTTTTTGTTCTCCGTTTTTCATTCCATTTTCCTTCACCAAATTCACCTCTCTCATTTCGCCACATCTCATTTACTTTCATTTTCATCTCCATCAAATCTCTTTTTTTTTGCAAAGTATGCCTTGCCTAAATTCGGGTTTTTAGTGTCAAATAGCAAATCGGAATTTGTCACAAGGATTGCAATTATAAAAGTTGCAAAAAAGAAAATTGCAATGTGCCCCAAAAATCCCGACTGCACTTAAAACTTGTAGTCAGCCTTCCAAAACCCGAAATTGAGCTTTGGCCCCACTTTTGCAGCCCCTTTGTCTCATTCTCGTTACTCCTATTTGCACACATGACCTACCAAATCAATAACATAAGGTACGGGCCTTATTTTTCAAGCAAATTCTAAGGCTGGAGAATGATACAAAGAAATAATAGCAACATGACGAAGCCACGCAAGGAGTTGAACAAGTAACATGATTAAGCATGGAATGCTTTCAAAACAGAGATGGAAACATGTTTTCCAAACAACAGCATGAAGACCCAATCAAGGATGATGTAGTTCAAGTCGTGTCTTTGGACACTTAAAATAGTTTCAATTATGTACTTGTAATTTAGTTCTGACAAATTACATGGAAAATGGAAAATTGTAATTGCAAGTAATCATATTACTTGCAAAGTTGTAAAATGTAATTACATGTAAATCCTTACAAGTCGAATCACAATTTGGATTGTAATTTTGAATAAGTCAATTAAAATTAGTTAGCGGTTGAGAGATTTTCTCAAGTTTGTTGAGATCCTCCCACCTTTTTCTCAAGGCCTCTCTCCTATAAATACTTGAGGAGTTCCTTTGTAATTTTTATCTTTTGGCAATGCAACAAAACTCTGCCAGTTTGTATGTGCACTCTAAGACTTTGAGCTTAGATGTAAATCTGATTGCAGTTAATAAAAGAGGCAAATTGCTTTCAAACTTTGTGTTGATTCAAGGTGTTATGTGACGACATTTTCTACATATTGATTGTGATTTTTGTGGTGTTATACAAGAGGGATTCAAGCTGAATTTTGTAGACTTTGAGCTGCTTATTGCATTTGGAGTTTTAGATTGGTTTTCAGATTTGATACAATAGACTTTGAGACGTTTGTCACATTTGAAGCTATTGTAGAACGCTCAAGCAAAGGGGGTAACTTGCAAACTTTGTGCTGTTTTTATTTTCTATGTTTGTGCATGTAAAGTGCATCATGTAATTAGACTTTGAGCTGCTACATATTGTACTTGGTTACTAGAAAACCATCTTAAAAAGGTTGATAGGAGAGTAAGTTGTCAAAGACTTTGAGCTTTCAATTTGTTTTCCCATCCCGGAGGAGCAACGGAGAACTTTGTGCCTTCATGAAAACTTTGCTTCTTTCTTTACTTCATTAATCATTTATGCTTTCAATTGTGATTCTTTTTTTGAAATAAGAGAAAAGGGTAATTGTCTTTTCTGGAAAAAGAGAACAAGACAAGAGTTTCACCCAGGTTTAGAATAGATTTGTAGCTAGAATTAATTTCTGAATTGGTAAAATAGAAAGCGAAGGGGGAGCCTTCCCTTTGAAAATAGGAGAGTTTATCTCATGTACTGTGGCTGAAACCACAATTTTGTACACTTTCCCAAGTATACAAAATTTTCAACCAATAGGACCATTCAAGATTAGAGAAATATGCGACAATGGCTCTATAAAACTAGATAACTTGGATAGATCACTCCTACCTAATGCAATAAACGAATCAAAGCTGAAGGTATACCAGGAGAGAAAGGAGAAGAAACACACAATAG